>JARHVA010000099.1:0-262500 GCA_037957365.1 Torreya grandis | reverse complement strand
TTAATTGATTTCTAAAAATAGCAAACAAGGGGATACACAGTAAAACTTCGCTGATTCTACATTGAGATGGAGGAGACAGAGGCTATAAATTACTAATCTAGCTGGGTAGACTATCAAAAATAAGATCCAAAAGTCTATTTTCTACCTGGATAGGTGCACCAAAAATGGGACACCTAGAGGTCCAACACTGTAGTCCAAGTTTTGGCATTGTAGTCCTTAGTGTCTAAGCTTTCTAAACTTTTTAGGTTCTATTCATCTGCTCTGGGAGACCTGATGCCTGAAATATTAAGTCTTAGTTATTCATGAAGCTTTGTGTGTAATTAATTTTTTATTCAATGATCTTAGTTCATCTTTATGATTGATAGGTGATATCGAATCCAACTGGAAAAAGGAGTTAGTGTGTAATATGCACTGAACGTACGATCACACCCCGTGTGTGGGCATGCTACCTACATACCAATACTCCAAAGAGGGATCAAGGCCAATGTAGTTCTTCTAATTTGAATGTGTATTATATAATCTTGTATATGAAATACAAGTGTATGGAAATTTGGGCAAGCTTGAAATGACTCATGACTGGTACGAGAGCTCAGATAGGCTAGAAATAATAGTGGTTGGCTATATGTATAGGATAGGAAGAATTTCTTGAGTGTGCTTTAAGATATTTCTAGCTTGTGCCTTTTGAATGATTGCCAACTCTTATAAATGATCTTTGAATTGTCTTTTATAGGGAAACTAGTGATCGTAGGTTAGATGAACATGCATTAAGCCAACAAATGAAAAGATAAGGATTCAATAAAATCTGACCATTTGAGGCTATTGTGGACCTGGACAATAGTGCTAGAAAGTAGACACCCTAGGTCCCAACACTATAGTCCAACTTATGGCACTATTGTCCAAGGGGAAAGGGACCTTAGGGGATAGATCTATGCCTAGGAGAGGAGTCTGGGATAGTAGGGGATGAATCTAGAAGGCTTTAGATGACTTGGAAACATTGAAAATATGCCTAAGTGGGATGTGTGAGTGAGTAGGAGAGACCTATGATTTGGGTGTCATAAGTCATGCTCAAGTTATACAAAATACATTTTAGTATGACTACAATAACACACTCAAAAAGATGAAAAAACCCCAAATTCATGTTTAAATAACCTTAAATATATTGAAAATAATATTAATTCATAAATATTAGCAGAAGCTAAAAGTGCTTTAAAACACATAATATACTTGTTTACAAACAATTAGCCTGAACCAAAAAAATTGGCACAAATTTTGATGACACTACAAACATACTGCGAGACACCAATTATGTACCTAACATATAGTTAAGTTTCCTATAGAGGATATAAGATCTACCATCTATAAAAATTTGGATCAAATGAAGCACTTTTGTTTTTACATGAATCCCAAGGCAACCCAAAATTTTCATACATACACCAAATGAGCACTTAATGTAGATGGAAAATTTGTTTTAGAGGAAAAGAAATACCTTATGGTAAATGTTAAAATCAAATAGATACTTTTGATTTTTTTTCCAAACCCTTAATGTCCCATTGCAGTCACTGGTTTCCAATCAACCAAGATCCCCTATGACTGAGGTGAGAACATAAGAATGAGTATTTGTATTAGGGCACTAAAAATATGGGATTTGAAACCTAACATATAAAAATAATAAGTATGCAGGTTTGAAAATTATACTTGTTATGGATACATAAACAAAATATCTATATGATCCACAAAATTGCACTGCAAGATATGAAGTTTTTAGAGCTCTAATACCATATATAATTGGGGAATACCTAGGATAGTTTCCTCAATATGTAATCACTCCAATATAATATTATATTACTTTAATTTAAAATATACAAGCCCCAATATTTATAATAAGGGGTACTACTAAAAATAACTTTCTAAAAATAACAAATGAGAAGTGGAGTTACAACATCACAAAGGTGGATTGCAACATCACATAGTTAAATCTACCTAATTTAACTTAATAAAGTGTGAATGTATACATATTTCACCAATAGATAAAAGGAATATTCTTAAATCCAAGCTAAATACAAGCATAAGGTCAAAAGGTGCATGTTATCAAGTGTCAAAATCCAAAGCATTACTTTGCATTCTATTAGATCATAATTTATCACATATACACATAGGTGGAATAAATGTATGAAATTTTATCCCTCTTCAGAGTATTTGAATGTGGGAAACACTCAACCACTCAATAGAGAGATGTTTTGGGATCCAATCCATCTTTTAACCCCTTATTTTAGGTCAAAATTATGTCAAAAGTGGAGTTAGGGTTTCAAGACAAAGGAATAGATTATCATGATATGTGCATAGTTGAGATCAAAAAATTATATGTAAATAATCTAGATAGGTAGACACAACAATTTATGCCAAAGTAAACCAATAAAATAAATCTAGACAATACTGGTAGATATTGGATAGTGCTAGTTGTCATAGGTGTTCAGGGTTTGATAGTAGCATTTGTGTAGGTTTTAATAGAATATTTCTTGAGTCAGTAAGTCATAGAGGTATTACAAATAATTTCAATAAACTGCACATAGGAACTGATCAATGCATAATATAATATCATCTAATCCACCTCTCTCTAATCTTTACTTGATCAATTATATAACTAGTAAGTCCAACCAATCATCCTTAGCATTCACATATATGTTAAATATTTTATCTTGTATAATTTAAATTTTAATAGTTTTGTATTATTTAGATAACCTAAATCACAAAATAAGTAAAACATAGAGTATTCAACATATTAAAAAAGATCCTAATGAATAAATGAAATATTACATATTTATATTTCATTGTCATATGTGTTCTTTGATATATCAACCATGTGATATTGAAAGCCAACATATCTTTATCAAAAGTTTCATAACACCTATTAAGGACAAGTTACTTCCTCTTGTAACAAATGCATTTTCAAATGAGTTCAATGTCCTTGGAAACATGTGTCTAAAAATGTATGCACCAAATCAACTAAACCTAAGAATAAGAATTAACGAAATAGTTGTTGTTTACCTTTTCACGATCGAGTGGAAACAATCAAGGATAGAGGCTACAAATGCAAAACTAAATGAGAATCCAAATACTCAATGTAAACATATGTATGTATACTTTTCTTTATAAGTGCTTCATAAGTGATATGATGGTGATAATCCCAACACTTGCTACAAGTGAAAGTGAGAATAATTTTGTTTACATATGTATGTTATCATTATAAGTAGATATGTAAGTAATATGTTGGTGAGAACTCCAACATTCACTGGAAGTTAAAATGTGAAAATTTGAGTTTAAGTATGTAGTTTATGACTAGAATAAAAGTGCATATCTAGTCTATTTTTGAGTCTATGTATATGTGTTGATATACATGTTTGTTTCCAATTCTTATATAATGTTATATTTCCCTACGTTCATACTAAGGGGGGAATCTTGGGAATAGTTAGTTAGTAATCACATGATATGTGATGTATTTAGATATAGTCTAGTTTATCCAACTTGTTAGTTAAGTTGTTGGGTGATTGTTGAACTTGTATATAATAAGTTGAGAGGTTGAGAGAATTAAAAGATTATTAAAGTTGTTTCCTTAATAATAGGAACACAAATTTATATAATTATGTAAAGTTTTATACAAATTAATTTATTTATTTTTTTTTTTTTGTTAATCTCAAACCAAAAACAAAATATCATATGCCTACATTATGTTGAGCACTGAATGATTCCTATCCCCCCTAGTTTGACTTTCTTGACGTTTCCATATCTTGATTATAAGATATTTCAATTTGACAATCACCTCTTGTCAAATTAATCTTCTTTAAACCTCTTATATTTTCCATAATTTTACAATGATGTCCCCTCTTAAGTAATTTTTAACAAACCTCAACCCATTTATATTCCAAATGGGTTTCTTCTTTATCCCTCCCATCTCCACCCTTGAAGGCAAATCTTCAAGGTGCAATTTTCCTTTATCTCAATCTCAAACTCTCCCAAACACCTTGGTTCATCTATAAAATCCTCAAAGATAGATCCAATTATTGATAACCATAGTACACATGCACATTATACATTTTTACTCCTTCTACACATAGAAACCATAAAATCATATACAAGCTTCCAACCACAATCAGTTGTTCCAAATGCAAGTGCATATTTTACAAATGGATAATCAAGCTCCTCAAGTTTTGGTGAATCAACCAAGCCAAAATTACATCCCTCTTCCTCTTAGAGAAGAAAATAGAAATATTATCCCTCAACCTCCAATCTAATTTTTTTTTTTTTTAAAATAGAGAGATAGTGTTTCCATAGTCCACGAAATAAAATAATAATATTTTTGGTTAAACTATGTAAGATATTTTTCAATCAACATTTTGGATCACACTTCATGACCCATCATTAGGTTGTGAGAATAGTATGGATATTATAAGTATTTATCTAACCATCACATATGATGATACTAATGATCTTGACTTACATCTTAAATATGTTATAAAATGCTACAAGGATTGCATTAAGATTGATACGTTTATAACTACCAAGCTTCTATCCAAAACCTTCAATGGAGATGTGTTAGAATAGTACAATAAACATCAAACTCATTCCATTACACAATTAGAATACTTATTCAATTTTTTATTTAAGTAATTACAACATAATGAGCTTACCTAAAATATCCTTAGTAGCTTTATTAACACTAATCAATCACTTAAGAAAAAGTTTCCACCTTCTTAATCCATAAACTTTGACTCTTCCAAGCCTCCTCCAACATGGTATAATCCCAATAATTTTTTTGGTGGCAAGTTGTTGTAGGTCATTGTCATGTAATTTTTTGTGACCTTCAAATATTTTCTTTTAATTTCTTGTTAGGTTCACATTTCAACCATGAATCCATTACCCAAGAATGCTAAAATGATTATCTCAAAGGTTCTAAATCTCAATCAAACCAATCACATCCTACTCATTATTCACAACCAAATAAAAATCAATCTCCAAATCCTTTATATCAACAACCAACCATTAATGTTGTGTAAATTATGTTCAATTGTAACTCTTGCAACAATAAGGAAAATTTGATTAACAGAAACAACATGAAGTGTATTGTAGCATTTATTTATCCTCAACCTCTTGGTCACATTAGCCTTAGGTGCACATACTTCATATGCCTAATCCAAAGTGTATTATAGGTATCCTTGACCTTATATATTATATAACTCTTCAAACCTATTTTCTAAGTTTGATTTCAATTTCCATTCCATCCAAATAATCAATATGTACACAATCACATGTTTCCAACTATATCAACCATGTAGATATAGTTCAAATAAAAATGGAGTAGAGCAACTGTATTATCCATGACCTAAAATACGTTAATATAGTTCTAAATTTTCTTCCTCTCACAAATAATTACATCAACCACACACTAATATGTTTTGATATAGTTGCAAATTTAATTTTTTCATAAGTAACTGCACTGACCAAGATACAAACTATGATAATAAACTTGTTCTTGTTCAAAGTAACTACATTGGCCATGACCAAAAATGTGCAAATATAGTTATAAGTCCACTTTTTGTCCCAACTAAATGTATCATACATGACACAAAAATACCAATATAGTACTAATAGCTCTACCTATCTATCAAATTCATCCATATCTTCCTAATTGTATAAATTTCATTGATACATTTCAAACATAAAAACCAAACTATATCAATATACATCTCTCTACTTCATCCGATTTTATCAACTTAACTGATACAATTCAAATTGGTTCACATCAGCCTAATTATATTGGCAAACCTGATACAGTTTAGACCAATTCTGTCACACCAAACTCTATTTCCTTAGTTGATACTATACAATAAAATTTTAAACATCTCTCAAAGATATAGAAATTACCCTAGCTCCTAATATTCATAATTTAATATAGTTATACATATAATTTTATAGAAAAGGTAATACATATGTCAATATTTAGGTTATTATCAAACATAATCCTACACTACCTCACTTTAAATCACATGTTGAGGCATCTTGTGATACCCATCTGCATTTCACTTTATATTTTGGGGCATCTTGTGATTCCCACCCTTATCTTAATTCAAACTTTGTGAAATTTTATAATTCCCATCCCTACATAAAATTACCCTTTGGGGCATCCTATAATGCATGTTTTTCCTCCAAATTTCATAATCATAAACAAATCCAACTTCAAGAATTGTATAAAGAGATAGATGAGTTATGCTTGCTAGTTTCATTTCTTACACTTAGTTTATTTATTGTACATAATTAGATTATATTTTACTATGATAACACTTTCTTATGTTTCACCTTGTATTTCATTTATCTACACCTCTAGATTTTTTAGCATCATTCATAGTACATGTTCTTGGTCCTTAGGTCTCTTGTCACTTTTACACATCTTGGGTTTTCAATTTATGAGTGACATGGTAAGCCCTGAGAAATAAGCCATGCCCTCCTTAAAAATAACCATATTCTTGATTTTATTTTTATATTCACTCTCTCTCATTTATAATCAATGTTAGTTTCCTTGTGGATATTTGGTTACACCTTTGGCTTTCACTTTTACAACTTTACATTTATCATACTTTATAGTTGGCCTTATTTTTCTTGTGATTATTTGGTATATTTTTAAAATCCCCCTCTTTTGGATGATTAATCATATTCATGCTTGGTTTAGAATCTTCTTAGGTGAGTAAGACTTCTCTATTGACATAATTACCATATTTCATATCATTCTCCTTTTTAGAGTTTCCATTTATACAATTTGACTTAATTTTCCATGTACTTTCATATCCCCTATTTTTCCTAATAACTTATGAAGCAAAAAATATCCCTTATTGTGGTTAGATACTAGCATGTCTTCATTGTACCATCCTTTTCACATTGTTTTATCTTCCATCATACCCATATTTCTCTCTCATTTCTCTTGAGGTACACTTGGGTCGGTTTCGAGATTGTATTATTTTATATGATGCAATTCTATGAGTCTTTAGGTTATCCTATCTAGTGGTTAGGTGTAATCTCTCTTGTGTTAATCATATTTAGCACCCATGTTTGGTTTTTCCATATCCATATGGAGGAGGAAAATATATAAATCTAAAAGAGATAAAAGGCATATTTTAAGAAAATTCAATGTTAAAAGTAAAATATCATTAAAACTCAGATCACACCAAAAGATATGATATTTTTAGCACATCTCATGTTTTAGTCAAAGCTCAAACTCCATAGTTGGCCTCCTGATGGACTCAAGGTCCATTGAGGTGTATTAAGCTAGTAAATTGCGGTAGGAGGTGTCACTATATCATTATGTATCTATATCTTCTTGTATCTAGTGCCACCTACTTTCTCACACTAGTATGAAGTCCTCACAGTGGACCAAAAACTTTGTAAAGGGTCTCGAGGTGTGGGGATCACAATATGGAAAGGTAGGAATATTTTAATTTTCATACATCTAGCCTTTATGTGATGATATTTATACTTCACTTTTTAGCTCAAGCTTACACTTTCTAGGTGGGGTTATCTACGTCCTTGATGTTGAAAGATCTTAACATTTCCCACTTTATTAGATTTTCTTGTCTTTGCTAAGGATTTCTACATCACCCTTATAAAACATTACTTTAATATATCTCCATCTTTTATTTCAAAATATCACCTTGACGGATATCTTTGCTAGTTGATCACATCCATCTTATTTATATTTATATTTTCTTCCTCTTTGTTTCAAATTTTATTCTTCCCTTTAATTTGTGATGCTTCTTGGCTTTTCAATTTGTGACTTGCATTTTAAGACCTTTGGAAATACAACCAAGCTTTCCTCATAAACTCCCATCATTTTTCATATCTACACCATCTTTGTCATTATGGTTATGTTTCTATATGGTCATGTCTTCATGCATTATATTTTAACACAAGCATAGATTTTGAGTTTTCATTCATTAGATTCTTTACTTTCCTTTTCTACACGTCCTTGTTTGATTTAATATTTCAATTATATTACATTAGATGTTTTTATACTCATTTTACATGCTCTTTTTCTCCCCTTTGTTTGATTTGGGTTTTCATCTATCTTATTTAAGATGCCTTACAATCATTTTTCTCACATTTATTTGATTTGGGTTTCCACCTATCTTACATTAGATGTTTTTACAGTCATTTTATTATCTTATCCCATGAATATTTTGGTTCTAATTTAGCCTTATCAATCTTGATTTCTTAATATTTTTAAGTTTTTTAGTCATTTTTGAAATTTTTCATTTACATCCATTTAATGATTATCATGCCTATGCATGCATTAAGTTTATCTATTTTTAGCCTTGTATCTTTAGGGTTTCTTAAATGTAGTTTACACATCGACCACTATCAAGAATATGGTTTTTCAATGCATCATTTATGTAGAAAGATAATTCAAGGTATGTATATGTTACTTTTAGTTCTTTATTTATAAAAAGTTATTTTAGTATTTATTTTAATTTTGTTATTTTGTGTTACTATGTATCTATCCTAAAGCACCATCCCATATTACACTATTGTGGAACAAGATAAGCTTTAGATAGGGCATATATATATATACCTAATATTTTTCACTTTATAACTTTACTAATGATTTATCTTGTAGAGGCTTGTCAACACATCAATCTCCTTTAGTGCATGGCCTAAAGGGTGCACTGGGAATAGGGTGGGATTGGATCATGGTAATTGAGGAGAGATATTTGCATATTATTTTTTCATATATTTGTTACTCTCAACTTGACCTCCTTTTATTGTCTTTCCATATTACCTCTCTATTTACATTCCATTCAGTTTTGCTTGTCATCTTATATTACTATATTATTGGCCAAGCCAATACAATTTCTTTTATACTTATCTTTCAATGTATTATATCAGCCTAGTTAATACAATCATGAGTCATGTCTCTATAAATTATACTAAATTTCCTCGGTTGATATATTTTTGTGTCAGTTAATATCCTTTCTAAATGTATCAATCTCGTTGATACAATCAACTTAAAGTCTCAAGTGATTTTTAAGTTTAAATCCATGATATATAAGGGTTATATTATCATTCCCAAAGATATAACACATTTTGATCCAAAACTCAGAAGCTTTGGTTGAAAGATAATTCAAGAAACAAGAACAACATAATAAAAATAATGCTATCTCTAAGAAGAGATGATTTATTCATCAAAATTTGTAGATTCAAACATATGCTTATCTCTGAGAAGAGATGTCTGATTTCTCTTTCAGGGTAAATATTAATTTATACACATTTTGAAGGTAGAATTAGGATGTGTGATGTCACCAATCTCAAGGGAGATCAAGTGGTTCAACTTCCATGATATACAACAATATAGAATTCGAGGAATTACTGTTTTTAGAAACTTACTATTTTTAGACTACAGTACTAAAATTAAAATTTAGGGCACTTCTAATGGGTTTTTAGGGGTCAAAATCCATTGATTGGAGCTCATGCCATCTCACTACATTTCCTCATTCTTAGCTTTCCAATAGTTTAAATGATGAGTCAATTGGAGCTATGGTGCATAAGTTATGGCTCCTAAAAGTTCCCTCATCAATTGGGGTAAAACCGTCACCTAAATTATCACCTAAAATGTTGCTCAGATCATTACTCCTATCTTGAGAAGAAATGGTCCCCATTGCATCAAGATTTGACATCAAGTGTGGTAGTTACATTTTGATTTGATTTCTGATGCATACTTGGAATGGACTGTACTTTATGGAGCTGTGTAGGGCCTAATTGTTCACAATTTCTATCTGACCATTAGTCCATGGATGGAAGGTTTTGAAATTTTTTATCTTGTTATCTATTTGCTTCTATTGTTGTGTTGTTTGTGTAATCAGGGTTGCAATATCATCCCTTTTAGATTCTTGTGGCTTGACCACCATGAGAATGAATTTCTTGGCACTAATTAGGCAGATAGATGTAGAAGGTGGTACCTTTGGTACCCTATAGCACCATGTTCCAAGAGTGAGGGTGATCCTTTGAGTTCTTTATTCATAGATGCCATGTTGATCATACATGAATGGCTGACCAAAGAGTACATCATAAACATCTAGATTGACCACATCACATAAGACCTCATCCTAGAAAGGTTTTATTACATATGAGAGAAGACACTAGTGGGTGACACATAGGTTTCTACCTGGACTCAACCATCCAATACTATATAGATTTGGGTGAGGCTTCATGGACAAATTTAGGCTTTTCACAACATTTGTAGAGATTAAATTCTTTTGACTCCCGCTATCAAGAATGAAATGCAAAGGCTTACCTTTCACCCATAACTTATATTGAAACAATCTTTCCTTGTCATCTAGCCTCTCCTCGTGGGTCTGTGATGAAGCAACGATGGCATCAAGATCAACATCTACAATCTCTTCTTCATCCTCTTTGACTATAGGTTGTGTATCAGTCAGAGTAGTAGATGTTGATGATTGTGACTCAAAAAGTAGGGACTTGATGGCTCGACATTCTTATTTAGAGTGCATTCTATATTTGTGGTAATCACACCATTTCTCAATCTTCCCTTCCTTTTGCTTCTAATTTTGGCCCCATGTTTGACTTCCTTTTTCACTTTTCCATTTTGAAGGCTAACTCTTTGTATTCCTTCTTCCATGCTTCTACTCAATCTTCATCGTGAACTTTTATGCCTCATCGAGGGTTTCTAAATTAAAGAGTTCCATCTCCCCCCATATATACCATTATAGTCCACCATGATATTTGAGAACCTTGTGTTTCTCACTTTTCTGGATGCCTAATCTTATAGATAGAGAATGAAAAATGTCAGTGTAATCTTGAACAGACTATTCCTTACCTTGGTGAAGTTGTTGCCACTCTATATATAGATAATCATATGCTCCAATGGGGTAGTATTCTTCCTTTAAAATTTCTATGAAATCATCCCAGGTAGGTTCTACCTCAAGGCCAATATCATATGTACTGAATCTCTTCTTGTACACTTCCCACCAATTTTTGATAGGCAATGATGCTTTCAAAAGAGAAAAAGTGATATTCTCTTTATTGGTTAATTTATTTACCAAAAAATATGAAGACAATTGATCCAACCAATTTTTTACTGCATCAACATTGATTTTTCCTTCAAATGTAGGGATATCAAAATTCACCTAAACCTTCAAAGGGTGTTGGGGCATTAAAATGATGTGGGGGTGCAGATGAGGAGCCAAAATTTCCCATGGAGATTTGTTGGAGAATTTGGGTGAATTATTGTAGCATTTATGCTTGCTACTATTGGAGTGATTCATTCACTATTTCCTTGAAAGGATCAGATGTCTTGGTGTTATCCACCATTTGAGGTTATTTGGAGCAAATAAGTGGATAGTCTATTGGTTCTATTTTCCACCCAAGCTTCTTGCAATCTGACCTCATCCTTGGGATCATACACTCTAAAGACAAACTACTATAGTACCACTGATCCAAAACTTAGAAGCTTTGGTTGAAAGATAATTCAAGAAACAAGAACAACACAATAACAATAATGTTATCTCTAAGAAGAGATGTTTTATTCATCAAAAATTTTAGATCCAAACATATGCTTATCTCTACGAAGAGATGTCTAATTTCTCTTTTGGGTTACATCTTAATTTATACACATTTTTAAGGTAGGAGGAGGATCTGAAAGGTCACCAATCTTGAGGGAGATCAAGTGGTTCAAAATTTTCCATGATTTACAACAATACAAAATTTGAGGAATTACTATTTTCAGAATGCACTACTAAAATTGAAATTTGGGGAACTTCTATTGTATTTTTAAGGGTCAAAATCTATTTATCAAATATTTGTGCCATCTCACCTTATTCTTAGCTTTCCAATGATTCAAACGGTGAGTTGATTGGAGCTATGGTGCAAAAGTTATGGCTCCTAGAAGTTCTATCACCAATTGGGGTAGAATCGTCACTTAAATTATCACCTAAAATGTTTCTCAAATCACATTTATCTACTATAATTTTACTTTCATTTCTTCTCTTAAGTATTAAAATGAAAAGTTATAGGTTTAGAGTCTTATTCATGGAGGTCTAGTCTTGCATATGGTCTTTGAATATTAATAGGAGAATTCATGTTGAAGAGGTGTCCCAATTTTTACAATCCCAAACTAAATATATTTAGGTTTTATTCTTTCCATTTTAGGTCTTCAACCAACAACATATCTTAAAAATTTCCACTTGAGCTAAATGGGGATATTGAGGCACTGAGGAGTCTACCCAAAGGTAAGTATCTTAATCCCTACTCTATTTCCTTTATTTACTTAGCATAATAGGTAGTTATTTACACATTATTATTGTATATGTGTTATTATTCATTTCTTATTCTTATCCTTATACAAAATAAGTTGGTATAATCATAATATTACTTAGGATTTCCATTATCACCTTAGCTTTCATAAACCACCCATGGGTTGATTATTGCACCACTTAACTTCTTATTAGTTTAGTACTTGCAACTATTTTTTAATCTAGGTTACCCTTGATCATAAATTATTTACATATGATATCCTTATTATATCCTTGATACATATTTTAAAAATAATTATTACATTCATTTCTTTATATTGAGCCCAAGTGAGAGTTATACCCCATGTCATAGGCTTAGAAGTTAGCTCCTATCTTTTTGAATTTTTTGTGTCAATCACCCTTTTTTATATCTATGGTTATTATAGGTCCTTACCCACTCTTTCAAATATACACATACTCTATTAAAATGACCTTGTTTATATCTTAGTCTATTGAGAGAAAGGGGATTGTTATAGTTCATCCTATATCATACATACAATCACTACAATGATCATATTTCTCTCTATAGACTAGAATATAAATAAAAATTAAAAAAAAAGATGCATACATGCAAAGATACTGATGATAATTGAATTGGTAATAAATATAGTAGATAGTAATCCACACTCAATACCAAGGATAAAGGGTTCTAAATTGACATGTTACTTATGGGATATATGAGAGAGGAATCCAAAGAGAGTTAGTTCATTGTTAGTGAATGAAAATCCAAAACAACTTAAGAACATAACACTTTAAGCCTATCCATTAGGTTTGAGAAATATCAAACAAGACATGAATCAAGTATAAAGTAAACAAGCACATTATACCTTCCTTGGAGACTCATTTTATTTCCATTCTAAAGAGGTATGTGCTCGACTTGTAGAGCTAGATGTCTTCAGTAATGTCAACTCAACGTATGGGAAACATTGCCACTTGCATACTTGGTGTTTTGATTAGGAATATGGAAGTATTGTTGAGTGATGGCCTTAATATTTAATAAAGCTTTTTTGCACTAGTTTGTCATTGTGATATAGGGTGAAGACCCTTTCATTTATAGAGTTGTAAAATGATTGTGGACCATCCATCTTGAGATAAAGATCAAGTTCCCAAAATTAGTCCTTCATTCTCATAAATGAGAGAGATGAAGTGTAGAATAAAATGGATGGAGTATGTCATGAAATTGTAAAGACTCCAATCATGACCCCTCTTTGAGTGTGTGAGAGGGTTATAAGAGGGAGATTGTGTAAGATGGTGTAAGAACTAGTAAGAGATCTTACTTACACACTTGGTATGATGATGTCATGTTGGGTGAGGCAATAATTAAATTTGTGCATTTTAAAAATAAATAATTCTAAATCCATAGAATTTTTCATTAGAAGAAGATTAGATTTATTAAGTAGGATTAATACTTAATTATAAGAATATGGTCTTTTTGTAATGTTATTTTATCAATTAAATATGGATTTAATTTTCCCATAATAACACTTACAAAGGATTGATTTGATTTAGTATGATGATGTCAAATTAAATGTTTTGAAATGATGCATTACCCCAATCATGAATGTGTCATTATAATTTTGGATTAAATCAGTAATCATGCAAACAATTGGCCTAATCAATTATTTCCAATTAGATTTATGTGTTATTGTATAAATTCAATTCAATTGTAATTTCAACATAGAAGTGATGAAAATGAAGTATCTACAGTTTTCCTCTTTTTGATAAGGCATTACCAAACATAGAGAAAGTAACATCTTTTCAAAGAATGAAAAATTAGTTAAGAAGAAGTTGAAAAGTTAGATGAAAGAATAATCAATTATCCATGATGCCCCCTTGAGAGGGAATTTAGGGATGAAATACATGGAAGGGATCTTGAAAATGAGAGGAAGTAAGGAGAATAGCTAGATTAACCCATGGATGAGATTAATCTAAATGATCTAATGTTTTCTCACTTTGATTTCCATTGTTTGAGAATAATAGAATTTAATTGACCCCAAGGTGGGTGGAAGGAAGAAGGATGCATCCCAAAATAATAATCACACTTCGACTTACCCCAAATAGGGAAAATTTTATGGGCCTAGAATTATAAGAAAGATTGAATAATTAAATTACTCCAAATAGGGTGATTTATTGATTAATCATTTACCCAAACATGGTGGATTTGATCATTGACTAAATGATTTACCCTAGTAGGGAAAATTTGATTATTGATCAATCTAATTAGTTTGACCCAATAGGGTGGATTTGATCATTGATTGATCTAAATGTCTAGTTGATTGATTAAAAATCATAACTCCAATATGTAACCTATTACCCAAATTAAATATGAACGGGCACAAACACAAGTGTACATGGTACAACAACTTATTAAAGAGTGAAGAAGTCACAAAAATAAAGGCACATAAAGATGTAAAAAGGTAATGAAATAAATAATCAGAAGAAAACAATAATGGTTGAATAATATTGAGATAATGGTGTCCAAACTAACCTTAAAAATAGAACATGACTGAGTGTTGCCTACATATTCCAAATAGACCTCAAGTTGATGTAGTTCTCCTAGAATTAGGAGAAAGTGATAAAGAAATGATTATAACTTTTTGTATACACTCATTTTTGGTTGTATCATGAGTCTCATATAGGTTATCCATGGGATTTAATTGATTGTGTTGAGATTTTTAGACAAGGAAATTTTTACTACAACATTATCTATTAGACCTCCAATACTTGACATTTTATGTAGCACCTGATGGTCTGTACCATGATATAAAACACCCTGATGATTGGTCCAAAATGTGTATAAATACCGACTCTCGATCTAATAGATAATTGATGAAAATACACCAATGATAAAAACCATGATGGTAATGTTGGTGTATGTAAATTTATGGATTCAAGTAAAAATATGTGATAGGAAGCACCATGATGATGACCCTATTAGTGAAATGGACCGAGTCAAGGTAACAATAATAAAATTAAACAAACAAATAAACACAAATGAATAAACTTGAAAATAAAAGTAATAGAATTCATCTTATTAAACCAAGTCAAAATCCATATGTGAAGGCTCAATGAGACTAATAAATTTTATGGTTCCCCCAAGCAAGGATACATGCAAGGGAAGGACACATCTCCAGTTGGCTAAAATTATTGGAACTAGTAATGACTCTACCTTAATAGAGAGGATTTAGGAAAGACACATCCCAACGGCTTCTAAAATGAATGGCTCATGATAAAACAAGGATAATGACTAGATTTAGGACAAGACAAATGTTTTTGAATTTTGAAACTTTATATCTCTCATGGATATTTTAAACCCTTTTCAAATGTTTAGGATTTTATGGCTTTATATCTCTCATGGTGATTTTAATCCCTTTTGTAATTTTCAATATTTTTGGAATTTTTGGAATTTTTTGGGATTTTGGCATGTCAACTCAATGGAGGATTATGAGATGAAAAATGTTTCAACTAATGAAACAGTGAGAGTGTAGGCTTAAAATACTCATAAAGCAGAGAGAATGTGGCTTAAAATGCTGAAAAAATAACAAGACCATGGATTAGAATGCTCACAAAATGGTGAGATCATGCCTAAGAATGCTCATAAAATAGAGAAAGCATGTCTTAAAATACTTGAAAAATAGTGAGAGTGGAATAAGGTGGTTGAGCCAACCTCAAAAATTGAGCACTACCTACATAGTCAAAAATGGACCTCAAGCCATTATAGTTCAACCATAAATAACAGATAATGAATGAAGGACAAATGGATAATGTTGGATAATAATGGATGATAATGAGGGGAAAGACTAGGAATCTCCATGTACCATGTCATGTAAGAACTGAATGTTTCCAATTGTTAAACTATCATGATGGAAATATGCCAAAATGTTTCTAAAATAGGTCTCAATATACCTTTTACTTATATAATAAGGTCAAGATGAGGATATTAATGGTCACAATAAGAGGGGTTGGGTTGAATAGGATTGAATGGCCAAAATAGATTAAATATAATGGAATGGCCTTCCAAGGAAATGAATTTGATCCCAAGTGTCAAGGTACTTACATACAATAAATTATTTAAGAATTATGTCAAAAATTTGGTTTTCATCATGTTACTTTCGCAAGGTGCCATATGCATGGTTTTCACCATTTGGATGAACAATCTATCTTTTGATTTTTGATTTTTTTTATTCTTTTGATTTTTTAGCATCTCAATTCAATGAAATATTGCAAGACACGTAATGTGCACCCTTTGTTGTCTAACAAATACATGTTCAAAATAGTAGCTCTCATTGAATCCTACTATTGGTGTGAATTATATTGGTTTTATCTTGATCTTCATTGGTTGTTGATTCTACTTCCTCTAGACCTCTAAACAAGATGTCTTTGTAGCCTCTAGAAAAAATAGTGCCATCATGAATGGTAAATAAGGATAGGTAATGTAATAAGGATCTAATTGGATAATATAATATAGGTCTTGAATGAATAATGGGATCAAAATGGAATGTATAATGGTTAGAATAAAAATGAAGATTGGTATTTTCAGTCACACACATCATTGTTGATTCTAGATTCAACATAATTTTGGTTATGATGGGGCCAAAGACCTCTAAAAATTATCTCAATAGTACCACAAGATTATTGTGTTGTTTATGACTAAGAGATGATACAATAAGATGTGAATTATTGGTTGTGATGATATTGGCATCAATAATGTCTTCACCAAATAATGAATAACTAATTGGCTCAACTATTGGCAACTCAAGGAGGTTTTCACCAATGAAGTCTTCTTAATTATTTTAGTTTGGATTGTCCAATAGTGCCTTGAATAATGTTTCACTAAGATATGTTGATAATTCACTTTGATTGTCTCTTAGAACCTTAAGAAAAGTTTCACTAAAGGATTCTAACTTTTTGTTATAATTATTGTCTAGTGCCTCAAATAAGGTTTCATTAAAAGATGTTGATTTTAGACTTTGATTGTCCCCTAGCACCTCAAACAACGTTTCAATAGGAAATTTTTATCTACCTAAATGTTATCTTGGCTCACCAAAAATTATGGCACTAAGATGAAGCCACAAAATAAGTTCAATAATGTGTGATTATGTTGGTCCCAATCAACATTTATGGGTGGTGGAATATCAATATGATGGCCAGGCTACATAATGTTAAAAGGTATGTGTAATGTCAATACAAGGGTAAAAGATAGAACAATACTCCTAAGGGTTACTAGAATAATTTATGTCAATTTTGAAGGAAACTTCCTAAAAAACTATGGAAGGATAAAAAATGTTTTCAACTGGATTTTCTAAAAAAGTGTAGCAATGTCATAACATCTACTAAGGTATGCTAATTTTGTGGCTAATTATGACTCAAGTGGATATGGTAAAATTGAATAGCCAATGTCATAATATACACTAGTATATTTTGAATCTAAATCTAATTCTAACTCAAGAGGATCAAAATTTAAGACTAACTTTGATTCTACTTTTCATTCTAAATTTGAGATTGGTTCCATTATAGAACCCAATTCTGATATTAGTTCTAAAATGGAATCTGATTCTAATATCTATGCTGATAATAATTTTGGTTCTAAAATGGATCCTACTTTTGATGTAGATGTAGCCACAAATAGGGACTATTGGATTACATTGTCCACAAATACCTTGTTTACCTTTCACTTAGAAATGAAATATTTGGGATAAAGGGATTTTCTAAAATGGGGAATGTTTGGACATAGATAAATAATGGGCCATTGGTCAAAAATAATGGGATATTTAAATATAGGCTCATTTAATATGGGTCTTATGTCAAATAAAAGTGGACCAACAATGGTTTGGGTCTGGTTGAAGATGGGTGATTCAACAAAAATGTTGATAATGGGTTGACTATATTAATCTTACTTTGGAAGTGATGTATTTGATCATGTTTGGGAAGGGTATCATGATATATCCTAATAAAGTAGTTATAAAACTTGGACACACTTGGGTATTCAATAGATAAGGGATGTTGTAAGGGAAATGACTCAATAAGTCTGTACTATCAACTTTGTTATGGTTGTAAAATCAGATTGGCTTGCAGACTACTAAATGAAATGTCAAGAATAAATGCAAAATGAGATAGGTTTTGACTAAGATCTAAGATGTGATTTATAAAATATTGGTGTATGAATGGCCATGCTATAACAATTTTAGGATCATGAGATTCATGGCATGTAACTTTAGAAGATTGCCCCAAGCAAGGATACATGTAAGGGGAATGGATTGGAAGAAATTATCCCCAAAGAGGATAGACTTGGTCTCAATTAGAATGGGGGCCTAAAGAGGGTGATTTAGGTTCAATGTAATTGGCTTGGCCCCAAACAAGGTAGAATAGGTTGGATTGGACTTCCCCTAAATAGAGTAGATTGGCTTAGATTAGAATGGGCCCAAAAAGGGCAGATTGGATCAATATAATTGGCTTCACTTGGCTTTGCCTCAAACAAGGTGAAACGGTTGATATGATTCAAATGAAATAAATGATGGATAACATGAATTTATCATTCATAACTAATCGGTGAGGGAGATTGAATGGAAATATAATAAGTGATTTGAAATGGTATGTGGTTTATTTAGGGTAATTAGTTTTGGTCAAAATAACCTAGTTTAGAATTAGAATTAGAATTATAATTATAATGTGGTTCAAAATGAACTTGATCAAATTGGAATGTGGTTCAAGGTGAACCTAACCAAATTGGAATGGATTGGTACATGGTTTAATATGAACCTAATTTGGCTTGGAATGGCTTGGTACGTGGTTCAAGATGAACCTGATTTAGTTTGGAATGGCTTGGTATATGGTTCAAGACAAACCTAATTTGGTTTGGAATGGCCTGGTACATGGTTCAAGATGAGCCTAGTTTGGTTTTAAATTTGGTTCAAGATGAACCTAAATTGGATTGGATTTCTTAGTACATGGCTCAATACAAACTTGATTTAGCTTGGAATAGTTGACCTTGGTTGACTATTGACTTTGGGATAGGAACTAGAATTAGAATTCAGATTTGGTTTGAAATAAAATGGACAGTGTAATGGAAATGTTTTGGATAAAATTTTGGACAATGGTTTTGAATTGGTTTGAAATTAGAATTTGGAATTTAGAAACTAGAACTCGGTTCAAAATGGACAACATAATGACATGGTTTAGACAAGAATTTGGACCTTGGTTTAGATTTTTTTAGAAATGGAAATTGGATATTATTTTTAACTATGACTTGGTTCAATATAGACAACATAAATACATGGTTTAGATAAGAATTTAGACTTTGGTCTAGAATTGATTTTGGATTAGAAGTTTAATTGGAATTAGGACTAGGTTTAGAATAAAATGGATGGCATAATTGCATGGTTTAGACAAGAATTTGGACCTTGGTCTTAAATTGATTTGAAGTTGGAATTTAAATTAGAACTAGGACTCGGTTTGGAATAAAATAGACATCATAAAGACATGGTTTAAATAGTAATTTGGATAATGGTCTTGAATTCATTTGATATCAAAATTTGTAATTTGATTGGAACTATAACTTGGTTCAAAATGGACAATATAACGACATGGTTTATAGAAGAATTTGGACCATGGTCTTAAATTGGTTTGAAATCAAAATTTGGAATTTACTTGGAACTATAATTTGGTTCAAAATGGATAGCATAACAACATGGTTTAGACAATAATTTAGACCTTGGTCTTTAAATTGGGTTAGAATTGGAAAGTATAACATAACACATGAATAGTGTAACAGTACAATTACTCAGCATAACACTAAAATGATATAAAAATGGCCCAAAAATTAAGTAGAGTAATGCCTTATCTTGTAGGTTGGTATAATAACATTTAGACTTGGTATTTGGACTTAGTTTTGGATAAACATGGGGGAGTGGTGAATCCAAGCAAACAACCATCTAAGTACATGATCCTATCATAGTGGTAAATTAGGAGTACATCAGAATCACTGAGCCTTCAATATACTCACTTTGAGAGGATAAATTTAATATTCATTTTAATAAAATTATTTAAATGTATTTTGAAACCCCATCCTTTCTCAATGTTTGTGCACGCGAGGTAATATTTGATGGAAGCTACCTTTGCACCCCTACATCAGTGAAGGTTTTATGGTTAATAGGTCCTAATCTAAAGTTTTTGTTGGATTTTTAGATGGTCCTCAAAGGTAATAAAATACATTGAAGAATAAATCTAGGCATTAGGCTATTTATAGGGAGATACATCCCCTATCGAAGAGACCATTGGTTCCTTGATGATGATGTATAATGGCTTAGCATTGGAAATTAACTCGTTGCTTTCATGTGACCCTTTATTGGGAATTATGATATCCCTAGCAACACCTTCCAATAATTTATATCTATGTCATATGTATGGGGAGAGTATAATTATAGGGGATGAAATCTTAATCATTGTACCCTAAAGACTTGTGAGAAGGCAATGACATCCTAATCACATATCGTAAAATAAAAAGGAAATTTATTACCATTATGATTTGTAGGAATCCCACTAAGGCAAAATAAAGATGATACTTGGTGAATCTCTCAAGATAAATACAACTGTTTAATTTCATGTTTTTGAGTCACCCAATAAATGGGAGAGAAGATGCATGAAGGAACCACACAAGTACACAAGCAAAAATCAAATGAAACAAGTGCAAGAAAGGAAATGGCTTCGAAAAAAACAAGTTTTTTGAGCCCAAATTGAAATTGTGTTTTTATTTTAATCCCAAATAGAAATGTTGGTTCATTTTAATCCTAAATTTAAATATTTGTAAAATAAAATGCTTTGTTTTGGGTTATGAGTTCACTTCTTTATCTAAGGTCCTGCAAAAAAAATCAATAGTTTGAAATGGGGTCTTAAAATTGCATGTGAAATGGGAAAAAATTCTATTTATAAGGATTCAAATTTTTTCAATAGGGTGAATTCATTATTATTTTAGATAAATTCATTGTTCTTTAGTATGAATTCATTGTTCTATTTTACTTGCAAAAAAAATAGTTAACAGAATAGAGATGATTTTGCTGACTTGTAGGATGATTTCACTAATCTGTTAGATAATTTCATTGATTTTTTAGATGATTTCACTGATACATTAGATTATTTTATCGATCTATTAAATGATATTACCGATCTATTGGATTATTTAACTAATATGTAGGATGATTTTGTTTTACAAAAAATAGAGTAAAATAGAATAGAAATGATTTCACATTTTACTAGTATGATTACACTATTCTCTAATATGTTTTCATTATTTTTCTATACCTACAATATATATATATATATATATATATATATATATATATATAATAAAAATTATTTCATTGTTCTCCAATGTGATTTTGGTATTGCATAGGATAATTTTGTCATTGTGTAGAAATGATTTCACTATTTTTAAATACTGTAAAAAATAGAAAAACATAATAGAAATGATTTCACTATTCTCTAGTGAAATTTCACTATTACGTAGGATGAGTTTGTTGTTACATATAAATGATTTCATTTTTTTTCTTGGAACATAATTTAGAAAAAAAATGAAGAAAAAGAGATGAATTAAGCCAACGATTAGGTTAATTCTTGTAATTAAAAGAATAATAATATTTTAAGGAGGATCATGGGATATGTCAAGTCCCACTAGGTGTGCCACTATGTGAGAGAGGAATCCAAAGAGGGTTAGTTCATTATTAATGAATTCAAATCCAAAATAAATTGAATAACATAACACCTTAAGCCTATCCACTAGGTTTGAGCAAGACCAAACAAAAGGTGAATCAAGTAGAAATAAAATGAACACATTATAACTTATTTGGAGACGTCTTTATTTTCTAGTCTGAAGAGGTATGTACTCAGATTTTAGAGATATAGTTCTTTGTCAATATCAACTCCATGTGTGGGCAACATTTCCCTTTTCCTACTTAGTGTTTTGATTGGCAATGTTTAAATATTTTTGAGTGATGGACCTAATATTTTATAGAGCTTCATTACACTAGTTAGTCATTGTGAAAGAGTGTGAATACCATTTCATTTATAGAGTTGGAAAATGATTATGGACTGCCCATATTGAGATGAAGATCAAGGGCCCAAAATCAATCCCCCATTCTCATAAATGAGAGAGATAGAGTATAGAATAAAATAGATGGAGTATGTCATTAAAATGTAAAGATTCCAATCATGACGCCTCCTTGAGTGTGTGAGAGTTGTAAGAGGAAATTGTGTAAGATGGTGTAAATTTTTTTAATATATATTACTTGCACACTTGGTATGATGATGTTACCTTGGGTGAGGCACTAATTCAATTTGTGAATTTAGAAAATAAATAATTCTAAATCCATGGAATTTTATACTAGAATAACATTATATTGATTAAGTAGGATTAATACTTAATCAGAATAATAATGAGCTTTTTCAATGTTCTTTTTCCAATCAAATATTCATTTAATTATCCTGTAATAACACTTGTAAAGGAATACTTTGATTTGGGATGTTGATGTCAAATTAAATGTTTCAATATGATGTATTATCCCAATCAAGGATGTGTTGCAATTTTAAATTAAATCAGTAATCATGTGAATAATTGGCTTAATTGATTGTTTATGACTAGATTTGTGTGTTATTTTGTATAGTCATTTTGATTACAATTTTGACATAAAAGTGATGATAATGAAGTGCCTACTCTCAATACCAAGGATATAGGGTTCCAAATCCTACATGTAAGATATGGGATATGGGACCTAACCAGGTCTTACGATAGAAATAATGATGTATAACTATGGGTAATAACTAATGGGTTATCAAGAATACAATGAGAAAATTAAAAGCAAGGTGTATACAAAGGGAAATGCAACTAATCTATTGATCAATCCTAGCTCGGAGAAGATAAATCCTACTTATACTTCTAATGGTTGATACATTAGATATTTGGGGTCATGAACAAAATAGATTTGCTAAACCCAATTAATGGATCTCTTACCATAACATCACTGGAGAGGGTTTCAAAGCCTCTATTCAAGCAACACTATGAAATAAACCTATCTAGGTCCTATATTTTCATATTCACAAAGTAAATGACAAGTAAAGTGAAGTCTAATCTAGTGCTCACCAAAGCTTGTAGCACAAAGTAAGGGTAATAAACATAAAAAAAATTAAATATAAATAAGAGAATCCTTATTAAGCTATATATAGGTAAAACCCTAATGCATGGATAGAGAAATATATTCAAAAGCCATTACTAATTCTACTATATCTACTAACATAGAGAAGTAAAGTTAGAGATACTTACCTTGAAGATGAACCAATCAAGACTCAATCTCTCCCTTGGCCAAAGTTGTTTCTCAAGAGGTTGGTATGGTTTGTAAGGATCACTAATAAAGGCCAAAGCATCAAATACTTTTCCAAATGGTAATATTCTTCTCCAAGTATTAACCCTAAGTAATAAATCCTTAAATAGAATGGTAGAAGAGTAGATTGTAAAGAAGCGTAAATGAATAATTAACTCCTTGAATCTATAATAAATGGTGAAATAAATGTGTATATATAGTTGAATATAACCCTAAACATTTACAAATGTTTAGCCAATAGGGTCATCTTAATAGACTTTATATCATTATTTGCTAAAAATAATTTAAGTCTCATTTTAGGTCGGCTAGAGCCAACCTAGACCTAACATGTGATTTTAGTAATTAGGATACAAGATCAACCCAAGCTAACAATGTAATGTAAACTATCAAAAGGGGTTTTAGACTTAGGTAGGTGCTAATTGAGGTGGAAAAATGCTTGGAGGAGTGTGAAAGAGAGGAAGAAAAGCTTAGGGAAGTACATATGATAGGGTTGTGTAGATATCAAGTAGAATTATATAGAAAAACAATCCTATGAAGCACCAATGATTTGCCCACCCCTTTCCTGGTGCACCCTTTAAGGCATTTAATTAGAGATATTGAGACTCAAAAGGTTCCTATAAGAGAAAAAGCATCAGTAATGGATAAATTTTGAAAATATTATGTGTATACATATTCCCCACTCAAATATAATCATGTGTCACTCAGGTGCAATAGGGGATGGTGCTTCAAGAAAATAACATAGCAAAACACAACATTGAAGCTTAATAAATTGTAATATTTTAAATCATAAAATAACTAAAAGATAAATAACTAAAAATAAAATTAATGTATTAGTACCTTGACTTACCTTTATTACTAGATGGTTTTATATTGTGTTTGTAGTTTTGATCATGGAGTGCACAAAGACTACTTTAGATAAACCCAAGGATACAAAACTAAAGAGATAAAATTAAAAAACATAGTAAATCCAAGATAACTAACATGATGTAGGCATAACATACTTGGAAATTTAGTAAGATGGGGTGATAAATGCTAAGTTAGACCAAATGACCAAGTCAAAAATTTAGATTAAATTGGGTAACTAAAAATCCAAGGCTACTAAATGACTAAAAAACTCAAGAAAGTAAACCTTAAGTAAGAAAGACAAAAAAACCAAGTCAAACTAAAGATACAAATAAAAATGGTAATCAAACATCAATGTAAAAGTAGTAACAATCCTTAATTAAACAAATATAAGAAAGAAATGGTAAAAAAACATTGATGAGTGAGTGGTAACAATCCTTACTCAATCATCAATGAAAAAAGTGCATAAAAGGGAAAACAACATTGGTGACTAAGAAGTAACAATCCAACCTCACTCAACAATGGAAAAATTACATGAAAAATAGAAATGAAAGTAGTTTTCCAAAAAAAAGAAGGTAAAACAATGGAAAATTTTCAAATAAAGTATAGAAATGTAAATCAATCATGTAAAGAAAGTATTCCATAGTCGCTAAATCATACTATTTTATTCTAAAGATAGATAAAATTGAAAAAACTTTTGCTATCATGTTGTAAGATGTGAATAAGAGGGAATATAGAAGTAGGAAAATAGATTTAGAATCAAATTTGCTTGTTAAGAAAGGAAATGAAATTGGTGGAGGGGAAAATGAATGAAAAATTAAGGTAGAGAAACTCTTTATCAAAGTCAAGACACTTACATTAGGTTTATCAAAATAAGAGGAATTTTGATGTTAAGGAATCTAATTTTTTTTTTTTGAACCACACAAATATTGGGTCAATAAATGAAACATGAATATCATCCCATGAAGGCTACATACATGAAAAGTAAAATGGACCTACCTTTCCACAACAAGTTCCTTATTCCTTAATACCTTTTGCAGAGCCATTAGTCTACTATGAATATTGGGTACCTACATAAGAAAGTAGGTAGCACCATAGATGAGTTTGAATTATCATATCCCAATCTATTGGCCTACTGCACCCCAATGGACCTCATCTCTATCATGAGGCCAACCATGGAGTCTAAAATTTAATTGGAGATAGAATATGTGCTATGAATCACATTTTTGGTGTGATTTTGAATTTTGACTTTATATGTTGCCTTTTTTATCATTTCCTTTTGTTTGAAATGATTTGGCTTTTAACATTTGAAGAATTTTTCAATTCCTCTTCCATACAAATTCGGAAAACTAAACATGGGTGCTAAATTTGACTATCATTTGAAAACTTTGGACTTAGTTGCTAAGAAAGAGAACTTAGATAACATGGTGTCTAATAGTCTTGTTTGTACATGTGAAATAAAAGTGTTATCTTGACTTCGGCCTTGTTTTATCCAAAGTGGAATGAAATGAAAGGAAATCAAGGGAAAATGAACATGAAACAATTTAAATTACTTCAAATTGAAAAAAATGTGACAAAAGTGAAAAGGGATACAATGATAGGTAATTAATATTCCTCATCATAATAATGTTGTAAATGTAGGGAAACCTGCTAACATAGTTTATTATGCAAGTTTTTTATATAAAAGAGATAAAATCTAAAGTTGAGAAAAAGGGATCACAAAATTCTAACCATTTATTGAAATTCTAGAAAATAAACATTGAATTAAATAAAGAAGGTGATTTTATGAGGAGGTCCTGGTCCTATCATGGTCTTACACTCCAACTCACAAAATAAAAACCTAATAGGGTGAATAAAGCATTTAAAAAATGAGAAAGATTGTATTTATGAGGAAGGCCTGGTCCTATCCATGGTATTACACTGCAACTCACAAAATAAAAACCCAATGGGGTGTAAAAATCATTAGAAGATAACAAATCAACAATAGTGAAATGAAGTCATGGCCTTCATTAGTTTGGAGGCGATAGTTGTTAGGACCAAGCATATATTTCACTAAATAAGGGCCCCACCATTTTTAGACATATTTACCTTCTTTATCATGGGTATAGTATAATTTAAGGACTATATCACCAATATTAAAATTGAGGACTTTAACATTTTTACTATGTTGTTTGGTGATACGAGATTTGTATTGGTGATTATGTTGCAAAGCGAAGAGATGGTGTTCATCAAGAATATCAAGATAATGAAGGTGAGATTCACATAATTCCTCATCAAGTATGATACCTAAAGAGATATATGAAGAGAGGGAATCTCAAATTCTAATGGGAGGACAAACTCAAAACCATAGACTAGTCAGAATGGTGTTACCCTGGTGGTAGTGTGTATGCTAGTGTGATAGGCCTAAAGTGTGGGATATAAATGAAGATGCTAATTCATGTGAGTTTCACGTATTATATTTTGGATGTTTTTATTGAGAATTTTGTTAGTGTCCTCAGCTTGGCCATTGTATTATGGATGATAGGGTGTGGAAAATTTGTGGGATATTTTTAATTTAGCATAGAGTTTCTCCACATCCTTGTTTTTAAAATTTACACCATTATCAAAAATGATAGTATGGGTAACTTTAAAATGGCAAATGATTTGATTGAGTATGAACATGGAAATAGTGGTTATCATGACATTGATGAGAGGCATAGATTCTACCCATTTGGTAAAATATTCAGTAGTCATGATGACAAAAACATGCCTATCTTATGATCTAGGTAGTTTGCCTATGAGATATAATCCCCACATGGAGAATTGCCAAGGGGAGTCCATATTTTGGAGCTCAGATGGTGATGAATGGATTAGATCATCATGAAGTTGCTAAGGACTAAATTTTTAGTGAACTCGATAGCATTTTTTTTAAGAGTAGGCCAAAAGTATCCCATACATGGGCATTTGTGTGTTATAACCTATCCACTATAGTGACCACCATAAATTCCCCCATGTGCTTGTTCAAGGAAAAGAAAAACCTCTTATTTCATTACATAGTGGATCAGGGTACCTTTGGCATTATGATAATAAAGTGTGTTATATTAAAATACATATTTAAAATCTTATTTACTAATTTGAGTCTTTTTGTGGGAATTTGTATCCAAAGGATAAGTTTGATGCTCAAGGAATTTGATAATGTATTTTTACCATGGGCTCTATCAAATGGTGACAACGTAAATATGATAGATAAGTGAATATTATGGTTGGATGGAGGATGGGGACTTTTTTATTTGAATAAAAAATTTATAATCAGCGAGAACTTGGTGTGGATGGAATAAGGATGTTGAAGAAACAAGTGAATCAGTGATAGAGTTTTAATCTCTAGGGATAGGCTCGATGGTGAAAGAAGTGAATTCTTTGGCAAGGGTAGTGGCCATCTAATGATAAACAATAATATTTTCACTTTTACATTGATAATCACCATTAACTTATTGGTAAATAAGTTGGGGGTCACCTAAAGTGTGTAGATATGTAATATCAAAGTCAAGTGCCACTTTCATGACTAGGATTATTGCTTCATATTCTACCATGTTATTAGTGACATAAAAATTAAGTCAAAATTCCAAAGGAATAATTTTACCATGAGGACTAGTGAGTATAAAACCTACCTCAACTCTTTGGAGACATTTGATGCCATCAAAATGAAGGGTCCAAGTGTTTGTTTAAATCGACATTGATTTTGGGAAGTTCTTTGATGACTACTTTAGATTTATTAGTATCAAGAATGATAAAGGAATATTCTTGATTAATTACTTCTAAATCGATAGTGAATTTATAGAATTAATCTTAAAGAGAGATAGCCTAATTAATACCTTCAATATAGAGGATGTTATCATCAGGGAGACTATCTTGAAGGTGATTGATAGTTATTATGGGTGCTATTGTGATTTGGTCAGTGATGACTTGTCCTTTGACTTATTTTTATGTGATGATGTGGATATCAAATTCAATTTAAAAAACCATCCACTTGCCAATTTTGTCATTAGGGAGAAAGGCTTTAGATAAAAAGTGATGAAGTGGGTCAGAATGAACTATGACATAAGTTGTTTGATAAAGCATGTAATTCCAAAAAATTTCAACTATGAAATAGATAGCAAGGCAATCATGTTCTACTATGGTATATCATTTTTATTAATAGATGAGACATTTAATGATATAGAAAATAAAATACTCTCTTATGGTACCATCTTGTTGGGTAAGCATTTCCCCAATAAAATTAAAGGATGGTAATTAGAAGGTGGATGAAGGGTAGGTAGATAGAGCAATGATTCTTTCATATTATCAAATTATTTCTAAGAAGGATCAATCCATTCGAGAGCATTACCTTTTTTAAGAAGGGAATTAATAGAATAAATGTGATAATCCATTTTGGGGACAAATCATTATATTGCCCAAAGCTTACCAAGGTAAGTATGAATGTTTAAATTGAAATGATGAATAGGAATGTTGACAATAGTGTTGATCTAAGCAGGATCAACATCAATGTCATGAAGGGAGACTAAGAACCCTAGGAATTTACTAAATGTGATGCGAAAGACACATTTATATGGGTTTGGTCTAACTTTATATTTGATGAGTCGGTCGAATATGATGGCAAGATCAAAAATATGAGTTTTGTGGATTTTAGATTTGGAGATGAGATCATCCACATAATTTTTCATAATATTATGGATAATATCATGAAAAATGTGGGGAATAGCCCATTAATAGGTAGCTCTAGAATTTTTAAGATCAAAGTTTAATAATTTATTTATGGCATAAGTTGGAAATTTTGAGGGGAAATTAATTCTATTTTTTTAATGGGTTTGGCATCAGGATATGTGATGATGTTGTGCATTGTGATACTAGGATCAATGCCAGGCATGTCCTCATGTGACTAGGTGAAAGTCTCATGATATTTATTGAAAAATAAACCAAAGTTATCATGTTGAGTTGGTGTGATTTCTCTAGAAACTTTTATAGTATAAGGGCATGAGGGGGTGCCATATTTGATTTGTGTAGTTTCCTAGATAATCATAGCATTTCCATCTTGAAAAATGACATGGCACATTTGGAAGAGAGAAAATGGGATAATTTTAAGGATAAATTATAGTAATTAAGTTTTTAAAATGAGGGTCATTTCACTTGAAATTCCCAAGTTTGTGATGTTACCAAGGAAGTTGAGGTTCTTAGGTATGGAGTAATTTAAGGATGGCTTTATCACTAGTCAACATAGGTAGAGGTCCATAATATTTTTCATCTACTTCAAGATCAATCATTTTTTTACCATAGAGATCATATTTATAATGTATCAGACATACATCTATGGCCTTGGCATTGAGGGTGATCTCAGAAGTAGGTGGAACTATAGATTAAGCTTGAGCAGATTAAATTGGTGTATTGGTAGCACTATTGATAGGAAGAAGATTAGGTAGAATAACTAGTGTGATAGGAGGTTTATAAGGTTCTAAATTTTTTGAAGATGTGATGGGTAATATTTTTTCAACCATCCAAGGAGTATTAGGAAGTGGAGAATTAACTGGAGTTACATGACCTTTAGGTTTTGACTCAAAATATGTGGAAATTATATGAACATCATGGTTAAAATCATGCATTTGGGCTAAGTTTTTTTTAATAATGTTGAACATCTAAGTCTTTGGATTGAGCCTGGGACATAATGTATTTATCATCATAAGTTGGACAAATAGTACATGCCTATGACTCAAAAGGAACTTCGAAAGGTAAGCTACCTAAATTGCTAAATTTACGTAGTGACATAATTAAAGGATCTTGAAATAATTTTTCCACTCCATAGTCATTACATGTGAAGTCATATTTTGTATAATATGTTTCATGGGAATTGCATAGAGGAGGGAAATTGGTGATCTCATCGATAATAGGGATGGTATGATCACGAGGTAACAAAGAGGGAGGTATCCACTCCGAGATGTAAAGAGGTACCTTGGTAGTATTGCATGTATTTTACAAGTCATTGGGCTCATCATTATTAGAATTAATAAGAGTGACATGTAAATCGAGATTGATATTGATGAATTTAGGTAAAGAGGCATTATTAATATTTAGAATAGTGGGAATCCGATATTGAGATTTAGGATTAGGAAGTTGAATACTCCATGGGTTAGGATTGGCCTCATGTTTATACCATTTTACATTATGAATGAACTTGATACATTGGATTTTGGAAGAGGTGATAGCCTTCATGCGATGGGTTCATGGGCATCCTAGGAGTATATTTTAAGATAATGGTAAATCAAGGAACATAATCTTAGTACATATAGTTTTAGGTCCAATAGTAAGAGGGAGCCAAATATAACCAAACAAATTTTGATTGGTCTTATTGAATCCACAACATGTCAAAAATGTTTGTTTGTGATGATTTTTGTTATATCTGAGTCGTTGAATGACCCAAAGAGTTGTCACATTAATGCCTGACCCCTTGTCTACTAATACTTTTTGAATAAGGGTGGTATTAATGTATATTTTAATAAAGAGGGGTGCATCATCGGCTCAAAAGAGGATTTCATCATTGATCATGTCTTCTTTGAATAATTATATGGAAGGTTTTCAAGAAGGACAAATGGATTCAATGGTATGAAATTCTATTGGTTAAGGATCATGAGGAGATGGTTCCTCTTCTAAGGGAGATGGTTCTTTAATTTGTTGGATTTGTTGCATTAGTAACTTATGATGATAAGGAGATGTACAAACTAACTCCATGAGAGTAATTTTTCAAGGCATAGAATTGATTTCTTCTAAGAATTTCCAATGAGTTTTGGAAGAGGAAGAACCATAACAAGGATCAAAAGGTAAAATAGGTTTAGGAGGAAGAGAAGTGGTTAGAGTTTTGGAGGGAGGAAGTGGTTACTCATTGGTTTCTCAAGATACGTGAGTAGTAGTAGTATTTTTGATAATTTTCTCTTATAAAAATGGTTTATTTGGTTTGGTGATAAAACCTTTGTGGGTTGGTTTGCATCAATAATTAACCTTAACAACATTAATGCATTGTGAATTGGTTTAGTATTGATCATAATCAGCATCATTCACACAAATATCCTTGTTTATTTGTTGAGGGTTAAATGTAGAGAGATATTTTGGGTTGTTATAAGAAGAATCTATAGAAGCTTGATTCTTTTAAGAATCGTTAATGTAATCTTGATGACATATTTTGATCATGATTGAATGAATTACCAAGCCTAAAATAAATGAAAAATTTTTTAAACCCTCAACATATTTCATGGGAATGAACTATATTGTCATGGAACCAACAAAATTGATTAGGATAATACCATTTAGGGGGATTATTAGGGTACATAAATGGTTTAGAGGGTGTTAAAAATTATTTCATTTGCTGCACAGTTAATGTCAAATGAGAAGGTTGGGGGTTATCTATTTAGTCTACTCCTATTTTGGGTTGAGAAAGATTTTTAGTTATCACATTGGTTAAATGTTGGAAATATCTCTTAATGATTTTAGTATTGGGTTCAGACTATTTCATTAAGAAGCCTTGATGCTTAGTTTGGTCAAGAGCCTAATTTAGTTTTTTGGGGAGTGAAAGTTTGAACCTTGTATTGAGTGAAGGTGTTAATGTGATTATAAATATTTTAAACAAGTTGTCATCATTCATGTTTTGATCAGAATTTTGATCCAAATATTTCCATCATTTGATAAAATCATGAGCTGATTCGGTATGGGGTTGCTTAACATTGATTAAATGACTAAGGTAATTTTCTAGAAAATCATTATGTTAGAATTATTTAACTAGAGGATTGAATAAATCCTCTATTTTCCATATATAATTTTGGAGAAGTTGATTATACCATTTTAATACATCATCGATGAAGGTTTTAACTAAACTTTTAGTTTTAGCGAAAATATTAGTTTGGATCCACTCTTTGTAAAGATTGTCAAATGCCTTGAGAAAAGATGTAGGGTCTTTAGTCCCATCATATTTAATAGTTGGAGATATATTACCAATATTAATACAAATAATGAAAGGTGTTAAAGGCTCTCTTTGGATGTGTTGAAGCATCTTATTGTGCATGATAGGTTAGGGGATGACATTACCCATGACATATCTAAGAGGTGGAGGAATAATGTTTTGATTATTTTGAGGGAGAAGAATAGGAGATTGATTATCCATGTTGATCAAATGATTTTGTAGTTGCATCATTTGGGAGGTGTTAGATGTTTGCATTGTGTTCATTCAATTCACTATTTGTGCTAGAATTTGAGTTTTATCAATTGATGGCTTAGTGTTTCTAGGAGGATTCCTTGAATTGGTATTAAGGTGAGGGTTGCTAGGTGGGATATTTCCTAAGGGATTATTATATAGGATTGTATCAATCTCCCATACATTATGGTGAGATGCTTAAATATGGTAATTATCTTGATAAGTAATAAGTATGAAAAAGATCTGATCTACCAATCTCATCAATTTGAGTGATTTAAACCATGTTGTAATCAAAATATGAGGGAGGAGAATAGGTACTCCAAGAGTGAGGATCCTCTTAGGAAGTAAAGATAGGAAGAAAATAGCATCCCATATAGAATCTAAATGGATTCAAGTTGTTTAAAAATATTCTAAAAAAGGATTTCATGATACTGGAAGAAAGAATCTAAGATCAAGAAATAAGAATAAAAAATAGAGATAGATTCATCCAGATAGAGAACAGTGTCAGCCAATAGGTAAAAAGTTGACTGATTCAATAGAGTATGTGAAGAAAATTCATAGAAAAGGAAGATAAAATGACATAGTTGATCTGGTCAATTGTGTGCTTCAAAATATAAAATTAAAATAGGCTTAGAGAGATACATTTTCATATGGGTTGAAAGTGTATTGTAGATGAGGAAATTGAATAGATGGGAAAGATACATAGTCATATGGGTCAATTGTGTGCTTGAAAAAGGGGAACTAGTCAGGCTAATAAAAAAATACATAGTCATTGAGAGTGATTGTGTATTGAAGGTAAACAATATTGACAGTCTAGAAGAGACTGTATTAATAGGGATGATAATATTCTAAAAATAGATAAAGTTTTTGCAAGATAATATCTAATAAAATTAAATTAAGCACACCATCAATTGGATCAATGTGATTGATCCAATTAGAACACATAGTACAAACCTTGCACCAACGTTAGCCAATGCAAGATTTTCAATAAAAATACAATAATCAAAGAGCAAGTAGAAAATTGAAAGTAAATTCTAACTAATTGGTCATTCCTAAGTGTTATTAAGTTATAATGAAATTTAAATTTTATTGTGATGGGAAATTGGTTGTAATGAGGAACTAGAAAACAATCTAAAGATGGTTTCAGGAAGTTTAGGTTGAAAGGAATTTGTATTGGTGATGGTATTGGCTTGGTATTAGGGCCTACCCCCTCACTTCATAATCTTGTAGTGATAAATGTGTCAGGTGATTTTCCAATATATACCATCAGCCACATGTTTATTAGCCAGAAAACCAAGTTAGTTTCCTTCTTGGTGATGAAATCCAAGTAGATAGACTTTGGAAAGACAAATGTTTAATGTTTTTTTATGTGTAAATTGGTTTGGAAGTGTGTGTAAATGACAAAAGTAGTGTGAATAACATGTTAATTGGAAAAAACACCTAATTAATCTATGTTTGTCACTCTAAGCATGAAAACAATTTAAAGAAAAGGTGAATTAATTACTAGAAAAGGAGGACAATTTCTTGATTGTGAAGAGTACAAAGTCAATTCAGGTGACATTGTATGTAAATAATGTAGAATAGAGTTGATTATGTGGCTACTACAAGGAAAAAGATCTAGAAGAACACATTCGAATAGGTTAACTATGTCTTCAAGATAGAAAATAGGCTACAAAACTCTGTCAAACTAGTTGAATCAGTTGGTTGTAGGGCTACAATTTTACAAACTACAAACTTGTGAAAAATAGTATTGAGAAAGAATAACTAAAATGACAAAGAGAGTAAGAATGAACTTTAGTGGGTTTGAAGATGTTTATATGGAAAAAATTTATGATGTGATGCTCAAGTGTTGATTCAAATATTATTCTAATAGAGTTGACTATCTCAATAGAGTTTACAAAACCTATATGCTAAAAATAAGTTGTGAATAGAGTCGACTGGCTCGACTATATTTTCACACTTGTATGATGAGAAGAGATAATTGTGAACAAGGTTGACTAGTTTGATTATGTATGCAAATATAGAACTGAAGAAGAAGATTGTGTTGAACTCATCTATCCAGTCACTTATTTTTGGAGAAGACTTACACACACATAACAGAGTTATTTTGGAACTATTGTGTGTTAAACCTGTGCACAAACTTTTAGATATATAATAACTAGTTCAATACAGTATTGTAAAGTAAAAATATATAATATAATGATAAAATGAAAGCATGAAAGAAAACCTACAAGGTTTTGATTCATGTTGGGTTCACCAAAATGTATACAAATGAAAATACAACTAGTCTATTAATCAATCCTAGCTCGAAAAAGAAAAATCCTACTTACACTTATAATTGTTGATACATTAGATATTTGTAGTCATGAAAAATATTGATCTACTAGACCTAACCAAGGGGATCTATTACCACAATAACATCACTAAAGAGGATTCCAAATCCTCTAGTCAAACAACACTATGTAATAACCCTCGCTTGGTTATATGTTTTCATATTCACAAAGTAAATGACAAGTAAATTAAAGTCTAATTTGGTGCTCATCAAATCTTGTGTAAAAAAGTGGGGGTGATAAACATAAAAAGTAAACATGCTTAGGATAATCCTAATTAATCTATGTATAGGTAAAACCCTAATGCATAGAAAGAGCAATATATTTAAAAGCCATTACTTATGTTACTTCTATCTATTAAAATAGAGGAGTAAAGTTAGAGATACTTACCTTGAAGATGAACCCATTGAGACTCAATCTCTCCCTTGGCCAAAGGTGTTTTGCAAGAGGTAGATGTAGTTTGTAGGGATCACTAAGAAAGGCCAAAGCATCCAAGACTTTTCCACAAGATAATATTCTTCTCCAAGTATAAACCCTAAATAATAAATCCTTAAGTAAAATGGTAGAAGAGCAGATTGTAAAGAAGTACAAATGAATAATTAACTATGTGTCTCTCTAAAAAATGGTGAAATGAATGTGTATATATATTTGAATCTAACCTTAAACTTTTTTGAAAGTTTAGCTGACAAGGTCAACCCAATTGACTCTGTATTGTTATTTGCTAAAAACAAGTTAGGTTTTGATCTAGGTCAGTCAGAGCCAACCTAGACCCATAACATGATTTTAATAATTAGGATACAAGGTCAGCCTAGGCCGATAGTGTGATTAAAATCATCAAAAATGGTTTTAGGCTTAGGTAGGTGCTAATGAAGGCAGTGAATGCTTGGAGGATTGTGTAAGAGAGGAGGCAAAGGTTAGGTAATTACATAAGAGAGTGTTGTGCAGATATAAAGTGGTGGCATATGGTACAATAATATTGTGAAATACCCATGTTATCCCCACCCCTTTCCCAATGCACCCTTTCAGGCATACACTTAGAGAGATTGACACTCGACAGGTTCTTGCAAGAGAGAAAGCATTAGTAATGGATAAAGTTTGAAAATATTATGTATATACACAAGGTATTAAAAAATAAGGGTAACCTAAATCCAATATGGAAAAAAACTATTATAATCAAGATATAAATGCCAAAAGGGTTGGATGTAATTTAGTCTATGCAAATGAAATATAGACTAGGTCCTAAACTATGGTTTTAATGGCAATTCTAAGGACTCTATATTATGTCAACTTATTGATCATAAGGAGAAGCTAGGAAAGAATAAAAACATACATGTTACTCTAAATATAATTAAATCACATCTATATACTAAGTAAATAAAAGGAAAGAGAATAGGGATAAATATATTGACCTTGGACTGACTTGTCAGTGCATTAATCTCCTCATTGACTCTAGCAGAACTTTACAAGAGATTTTGTAAATGAAGACCTCAAATGGAAAGAATGATGCCTTAAATTTCATTAATTGGTAACTCAAAAAATCATGGGGAACCTCCTTGATTCAACTGATCCTATTGAGAATCAAATACCTTAAACAAAACATGACCTCTTCGAGAATAAGAACTTATCCTCTAATTCTTTTTACTAATTAGGGGGAAATATGAGCACGAACAAAGTAGGTGAGTGATGTGTGTCTTAAAAATGAGAAATATGGCCTTTATGTGTGTCTCCAAAGCCATAAATCAACTAAATATATAAGCTAATGGCATTATCCTAGATGATATAGTAGAACAATATTTGCCAATCAAGAATTACATTAGCAATCTTGATACAGTATAGAAGACATAAGAAAACTCAAGACTATATACAAAGACAAACAAGGAAAAAAAATTGTAGTAGCTAGGTTGATATAGTAAGAATATAGGGAAAATACATAACTATACAAGAAAAGACAAAAAATTAGAAATATAATAAGACTCAAAATAGACCAAATTGGTAAAAATGAAGGTATGATATAATAGTAAGCAAATATCTCTTGCAAAGTAGCACAAGTTCACGTCACCCATTTCTCAATGCACTCTTTAGGATGTGTACTTAGGGAAATTGATGTATTGACATGTCCTACAAGAGGTATTGTTATTAAAATATAAATATGAAAAATATTAGTGTATATATATACTCCACCCAAAGCTCGTCATGTATCACAATAGTGTAATGTGAGATGGTGCTTTGGGAAAGATACATAGAAACATGAAAGCAGAACTAAAAATAAATGATAAAAATAATGAAAGTATGAAATTAAATAAAATTAAATAAATATAAATATGTACCTTCACTTACCTTGAAGATTGTAGATATCATGAAACATGTGAATGTCGATGGAAGGTGTCAATGTGGATGTGTGACAAGTTAACCTAAAAATTAACAGAAAAATCCAAATATTTGAAAAAAAATTATGTTAATACCGTAAAATTCCTTACTTTGATAGGATTTTAGTGTTTCTTTTAGTTTATCAAAAATATATATGGAAATAAATATATAATAAATATAGAGGTAAGTATAAAAAAAATTGAATTTTAGATTGAGAGGTAAAAATAGACTAAAAGTTAAATCATTTGGTTGTTTTTTATGTTGAGAAACCTAAAACTCCTTGTGTGATAAGAGACAATGGATAGATTACAATGAGATATACATGTAGGAAGTCGCCAAGGAGGTGTCATAGGATCCATGCATGTATGTGGTGTAATTAAAATTTATTTGGGTAGATAAAATATATTTAGGAAATCTATGTGCTAGAGAGATTTTATGTAGCATAATTTGTCCTAAAAAGCATCAAAATGTAGACAAATTTCTCAAGACAATAGTGTAATTTTGTAGAGAATGTTAAATTTAAAGCTTTGTGTATTTATTATCACCTAGGGAATAAATCACCACTATAAGATAGTTGTATTGGCTATGCTAATACAATTATGCATAAGAAAATTATGATCCTAGCCAATACTATAAAAAATAGGCAAATATAGTTAGTAGAGTTGAAATAATTATAAAATAGATAATAGAGTATAATTGTGGTCAATTTAACTGGGATGAACTATAAGGTTGATACTATACAGGTATGGTTGATACAGCTATGAAGCGTAGAAAATGGTTGATACAATATATATCTTGTTGGTAGAGTAGGGAGTGGATTGTATGGCCAATACAATATAATATCGGTGATACAATAGGATTGTAACTACATGGCTAATATAATGGAAATTGAAATTTTTTATGTAGTAACTTGGAACTAAAATGGTTGATGTAGTAATAAATATGGACCATTTTTTATTTATTTTTCTATTTTTAGCTAGATTTGTAATTGATTTTATATTTTATGATAAAATCCTAATTGGGTAATATTATTTTAAATTTTACATAGGTGATGAATTCAAAGAACCATGGATGTAATTTGGTTTTCAAATTTATTAGTGAGGATGTCATATGAGGATAAATATCAACTAATCAACATGAGATTAAGATCATGGAGATGTGTTGGGTTTCTCTTAGCACTAAATTAGTATAAATGTTATTGTTATGGTGGAAGATAATCACTAACACATACAAATGAGTGGTGGATGGGAAACTATGTAGGTAGTCATCATCTTAGAAGATGTGCATATTATTATGAAGCTGCAAATTATACTCCATAACTGAACTCAATGTAGAGCACAAATAATTAGCATAATATGTGATAAGTTTTAATTAAGAGGTAATTTAAGTATCTTAAGACAAATTACATCCAAATATTTTTGAAGATCTTGAAAATTACTCAAAGAATGTGTACTCATCTTATAGAAACAATGAAGTTCCTATTAGGAGAGGATCATGGTGGTAAACTATATGTACTAGGAGCTTGGCCTTAAAACCTCTACTACTCTAAAAATAATTTATAAGATTTACACTCTTGATCCAAATAATCAAATATCTTATGGAATAAACAATAGAGCATTACTATCTCCTTTGATGTCATACTCAATGTTGGTCAAATAAACATAGCCAACATCTCCGAAGGAAGCAAACTCAAAGGATTAGAATATCTATAAAAATGGTAAGATCTAGTTCTATAAAAATCATCAAGCATACTCTAAAGAGGCTCAAAAATAGTAGGAGAATCTAGTGACATCAAACTAGGAAATGAATCTCTATTGGATTTATCACAAGAAATCAAAGGATTATATTTATAAGGAATGTCATTGAATCCAAGAGACATGCCCTTATTGACTAATGAAAGGAAAATATAAAAAATTAATTATATTAAGATTAATAAGATTGACCAAATTAATGTTATAGGTGCTAGACATCTACTCATAATACTATTAAAGTGAATAATAGTAAAGTAATATTTTTACATCTTTGGTTTAGGCATAGCCAAACAAATATGGGTCATCTAAGGTGTAGTCATCATTGTAATTCAAGGTGTTGAGATCCACATTGAGGGATTCAAACACAATGACAATAGAATCTATGTCATAAATTTAATTCTTAGGTATAACCATAAAATCAACTCTCTTTAGTTTCTTTTTTATGAGAATGGAATCATAAATTAGGTAGTAACTAAGCTATGATGTTAGGAGGAGATCTGATGTTTTGATTTTCAAATTAATCCCATCAGACTCATCATAATTAAAATAAAAGAGGTTTAGTAGGATGTTTCCTACAGTCTTAGGGTGACCACTATAACCTCTAACTAAATCAATAGAATGGTTAAAGCATTAATATTTGTAGGATGAGACAGTAGGCAAAGGTTCAAGGATAGGTATTTTATAGATGCCACATTCTTATAATTATTTAAAATTCCAAGAGTTTGTATCATTTTATAATTTCACCCATTGGCATACAAAATAAGTATGGCCCTCATGTGATGAGTCCAAGGGTATCCAAGAAAGATCTTAAAATAAAGATAAAATTTTAAGATCATAACCTTTACCAAAGTTCTGTAACAAGTGTTACCATGATAAAAATCCAAATTCATCCTAAAGGAGGCATAAATCTTTGGTCATATCCTTAGCATGTACTATGGTTATAATTAAGGTTACAAATAGATTATCTTAAGGATTTGATGATTTTTTTTATACAGGTTTGTGTACCCACTCCAATAGGTGATAAATTTTCACCCTATCATTTTAGGATCACAAAATGTAATGTAAGGCATGAGATGCAGGTATGCAATTTTATAGATAACTACATGGTGGAATAATTTGGTTGAGCAATGTGGTTATTAACTATCCAAGGAAGTCTTCCTACAAATAAAATCATCCGAACCAATTTGATAGACAAAAATAACCTAAACATGGATATTTAAAGTGATGTTAGTTAAATGGTTTGAATTTGATTTAAAAATGTCTAAAGGAAGGAAAGGGTAGGGTATGAAAGGAGGTTTCATATAGCCTACCAAAATATTATTTGTTAAAGTAAACACTTTCCTAAAATTTATTATAGAATAACAAATATTTATTAAATTCAATATTCACTCAAAGTTAGATTAATAACACAGAGAGCCTACATATTGATCAGCTGTGAATAGACTCACATAACATCACTTTGTATGATAAATTAACTGCATTGGATTGCAAAAAATCATATTCACTATAACAATTAAAGAAATTCAGATTTAATCCAAATATATAGTTAGACTAGTTATTTACTAACTTTAATAAATTCACAATAAAGTAAATCTCAAACAGTGATCACTCTAAATCCACAATATTAATCTAAATTTGAGAAAATAAAAAACATAAACAAAATCACAAAACATCCACAATGATTTCTCAAACTTAAAAATTGTCTTCCAGATCTTTTCTTGAATAATATTAGGTTCAATCTAAATTATTTATAATGAAACAAAGTGGATCAAGTTAACTAATGCATAACTCACATGCAAATCTAACTATAATTATAATCTTTTCTTATTGAAAGAAAAACCTGCTAAAAGTAAATAAAAACATGTATTGAATTATTCACCCAAATTGCTTTCTTTATTTACTAAAAAAACCTAATAACTTCAGTGGACTTATTATTCCAACTTTGGATGAGCTTATCTAGATTTAAATAAGTTTTTCTAACTCTATATAAGTTTTTATAATATTTAGCTTTAAATAAACATTTCTAACTTTAAGTAATATTATCTATATTTAAATAATATTATCTATCTTGAAATAAATTTATATGGCAAAGTACAAAAATTGTCAAATCTACTTGACAAGGTGATTTTATGAAGTCATCCTTTTATTAAGAAATAATTATATTGTTAATCTCAAGCCATTATGTTCCCCTTACATTTGGATTCCTTCACAAAATTGTGTAGCCTTAAGTAACTTGATTTGATGGTGTAAAATTTTTAATGAAATAGTGTTGATATCTAGTTTTAAAAACTAGAAAAATGACTACAATCTCTCAATCATTGGTACAATCTTTAATGTCACTATGCGAATTGAATGGATAAAATAGATGTTGTGGGGAAAAGGATAAGACATCATCATTATTTTCCCTAAATATAAATATTATTACATATTTTTATTCATCTTGAAGAGTGGTGCAATTTCAAAATAAAAATTTGTCTTAATTCGATTTTATATGCTCAAGTTATGGCCTCTGAAAGTTGGTTGGTTTGTACAGTAGTTACGAAACTATCAAGGGTAGTTTTGCAAATACTGGCATTTTTGGCCTTTAAATAGGGTAAATTTCATCATGAATGAAGTTAAATAAAAATAATAGCCCATAAATAAGAATAGACACATCTAGATCATTTTTAAGGAGCCAAGGAAGACGAAGGAACATGGGAGAAGGCAAAGAAATGTTAGGAAAGATCCATAATTTGGAAGAGGAGTTAGTTACATCACCTAAGTGAGTTCCAAGTGAAAAAAAGAGAAAAAGAGATAAATATAAAAAAGAAGAGAGAAAGATGAAGGTGAACTAGTCCATGATAGATTGTGTAGTGTTGGCTCTAGGAACAGGAGAAAAAATTAAAACTTATTATTCCACACAAAATTGATAATATATTATTTCGATATGATATTTACAATACAATTAAAAGTTTTATAAGATTTTACAAGTGGTTATGGGATGTAACCAATTCTTGTGAACCAACTAACCTTAATAAGATAATGTCAATTAATTTACTAATAAATAAAAATAATTAATTAAAGATACTTTAGATCATATGACCCAACAAACTCTCCCTTGATCCAAAGGGGTATAGAAGATGAAATAACTAGAGAAATGACTTTGAAGTCATCAAATAAACTTTGTCATAATTGTAAGTGGTGCATTGTACCTTTGACACTGACCAAAAACTATGCTACTTCATAAATAATCCCACCCTTATGAGTTATGGAAAAAAATGGTTGATGAACATGATCAAGGCCTGCTCATCCCTGGTGATCATCATACCATACTATAGTAGAACATGATCTAGCATGTCCAACTACACCAACCCACATAAGGTCCCATATAGTAGCTCATCTAAGTGACAAACTTATACTTTATATGGCACATTTTCATGATGCCCAACAAATGTTGATGATTTTTGCTCAACACTATTGGTGCTTACAACCCCTATCAACCCGTACTATCACCGATGACTGATCAAAGTCTAACCAATGAGTAAATTTTCTCCCCCTATTAGGAAATAAGTGAGAATTCATGCATTGAGATAAATAAAAATAACTTTACCTACTTCATGTCAAGAATATCATATATAGAAAGCCAAAAAAGAAACTGAAAGAAAGAACACAAGCCAAAATTTTCCATTCAAGCATTGAATCCATACTTTGAGCAAATAGCTAACTGGAGAGGGTAATTATCTTCCAACCTCCAATGGATCCTCTAACCTCCAGTAAGATGCTCATAATTTGTCAATCAAGAGGATCTTGAGGGACCTATAAATAATGGTGGGTTTGTCGACAACACAAGCAAGAAGTGACAATGTGGAAATAATCATTTGGAAGGTGTCAGTTTCAAGTGAAAATGCACCTTTAAACATTAGTTTCATTATGTTAGTTGAAAACATCATATAAATACACTTCAAATTACAAAATTGACCATTTTATTGTGTCTAAAACATCTGAAAACCTATAGTTTGATTGGTCATGTGACCACTTTTACATAAAAAAGTGATTAGTCAAAAATTTATCTCAAGAAGCTATAACTACACCCTTATATCACCAATTTGACCTCAAAAAAATATGTTAGGGGATTTGAACCTGTAACTATTTTTTGTATAAGTGACTACCAAAAAATATCTTATCTAACTTGTCTTTAGTCTATTTGAATAAAGATAGGTAAATTTTTATAAATATCCTTGTTTTGTCAAGCTAAAAATTTAAAAAAAAAATACTTCCACTATAAAAAGTTTCACTTGGCATGCAAACATGAATAGTTGTGTTGTGTTTGGTAGATCCCACAAGCATAGAGAAAACTATTTTAAACCCTACTGCACCTTTTTTTCTAAATTTTTACACCATACTTTGGTTTATTTGATCATCTTTTGATGACCTACTATGCCCAATAACAGTCATAGTTTGTTGCCTTCAAGGGTTCATGTTATCATCTACTGGAATATAGATAGCTTCTAATATCCAACACAAGTAGAGACTTTGTAATTTCTAACATAGAACTTATGTTGACATCAGTTGGGCACAGATGTAATGGTCGCTTATGTGGCAATGTTTTAAATTTCTCAAGCAAAAAAGTTTACCATATAGGTGTGCGATGTGATTTTAGATCTGATCAAAATAAATGGATTTATAGTTTGTTATGAGAAAATTTTAATTTTATTTTGAACATATTGGAAGATGTAACACCTCCATATAGTATAATAAATAAATAAATTTTATTCAAAAAAACTTGAACAAGTTTAACTCAGGAGAGTTGGATCAAAATAATATTGTAACAATCCTTGATAGTGTGGTCATCTCCTTTATTTCTATGTCATCCCAAAATATGGCCACTAAAGTATGCATTTGAGAGAAACCAAAAAATAAAATAAATTCACAAATTGATTTAAAAAAGAAACAAACTAATTTCTTGGAGGATGTGTTTTCTATATGGAGCCTTCAATCTTCTTTCTGTATGGAGCATTCAATATTTCATAACCATGTCTTGACCTCCTTAAAATTGTGGCATAGATTTTTCAATTCAGTCTCTAATACCATTGTTAGCTCCAGGAATGGGAGAGAAAATTGAAAATTACAACATGAATACATTTTTCCACACAAAATTGATAATATATTATTTTGAGATGACATTTACAATGCAATTAAAAGATTTATAATCTTTTATAGGTGGTTATGAGACGTAACAAATTCCCATGAACCAACTAACCTTAACAATAAAAATTAAATTAATTTACTAACAAATTAAAATAATTAATTGAAGATACTTTGGATCATACAACCCAACATGTATGAAAGTTCTTCTTCATGTTTATGTTTCAATAATCTTGTAGAGGCATGATTGAATGTGTGAGAGAGTTTGAGAGTGTGACTCAATTCTTTGTAACATTTTTTTATTTTAATAAAGATAGGTTGTTGGGATGTGTCAAGTTCAGTAGTGTGCTCAAGTGTAAATGGGTAAGTGTTTAACCAAGCAACAGAGAGATAAATGCATTCTTTAATTGAAAACATTCTCATGTGCTTGCATAAATTTGTCTTTCCTTGTTGGTTTGATTTTGTAATGCTATTGTATGAGTCGATTTTAGGTTGTGTAAGATAAGTCTACTTGATTTGTTTTAATTTTGAAATATATGATTTCATATGTGAGGAGATAAGTTTATTGCAGGTGTGAAAGAAGTTATGCAAGATAAGAGGAAGTGTGAGAGGCTCTTATTTTAATATATTTTATGTTATGAAATATAATCCTACTTGTCAAAAAGGATATGGTACATAAAGGAAGAATATCACTAGATATATAAGACTTGGTTGAGATGTTAAAGGGAGTCCAAGCAAGGTTGGACCTGATGGAAGATGCACAAAGTGAATATTTTGTATATGTAAGTGAAGAATAATAAAATTTGGAGATGGTGATATCCTTACAATTAAATTTGGATGTCTTAGAGAAAGGACAAACTAGAAGAGAAAAGAGACTAGCTAAGGTCAATATGAAGGAAAGTAATAACCCCACTAGCAATATTATTTTGTTTTGTGGTAAATAGATCCCAAATAATCTCACTAATTATATAGTGGAGTTATAAATGAACCATTTCAAGAGAATAATATTGAATACCCAACAAGGGTAAAGATTTAAATTAATAGACTATGTGGATTTACATCTAAGTATTAGAGAGTTCTCCAAGAGAGGAGATAAGAAAACAAAAAGAAGAAGGTGAAATTTTGGGAAAATATGTTTAAAATTTGATGGGTCATGTTGTGAACCTAATCATGCAAGTAGATTAAATGAATAAGATTAATATATAGAGGCTTGAGAGAGAAGATAATAAGAAGATTTTTTTCATGAAAGGCAATATGAAAGGGAAGTTTCCATGTGATCAGCTCAAAGTTATTCCAAGAAGTAGCAAGGATAAGGTTATGAGTGAGGAGGAGAAGGTTATCTTTAATTAAAAAAATAAAGTGAGGTTTCTATTGGAGAAGTCCAAATATAATTTTAATAAAATCAAGGAGGAATAAGTTGAAAAACATCCCATAGGGGAAGGAGTTCTCATGAAATAGGATGTAGAGGTAATAGTTGTTGAATCAAAAGGAAAAGACCCATTATTTGATATTGGGAATGAGTTTTTAATATCCCATAAGTGATAAGATTAATAATTTTCATTATTGAATGAATGAAATGCATTTATCTTATCTCTTATGGAGGGTCTAAGGGTTGAGGACAACCAATGGAATCTATAGGTTTTCTTGAAGGAAAAAATAGAGGTCAAATAAGATAATATCCATGAGGAGTTGTAGGTTTCCATGAAGGGGACAATGGAGATAGATGAATTACAAGGTAATGAACACAAATAGAGTATGGTTGATGACTATAAACTTGAATAACACATAAATATAAATAATAATGAGGAGAATGCAACCATGGAGGTTATTAAGATTAGGAATTTCCAAGTGCTTCATGTGAGCATAAGTTGTGAGAAACATGAAAGTAATGGCAAAGAGTTGGATAATGTGTCTATGAGGCATGATAAAGAGGTTGAAGAAGTGATTATGAGATATATTTATTCCATTAATGTGTTTTTTCAATGTGCAAGTCCAACAATGTATAAGATGTAAAAGAATAGAACAAAGTGTTATTCAATCCAACATGCTCATTTGTATGAGAATCAAAGTCAATAAGTGGAGCAAGAGGATGTTATGGTAGTGGCAATTGAAGAATTGGTTGCTAATGATATACTAACAATAGAATATTGTCTTAAATTCATCATTGAGACAAGAGAAAGTGGGAAAGTGATAAAAGTATAATTGTCTCAAGAGGGCATATAATATGGAATTCATTTACAACAGCTAGAGATGAGATATATGAATCTCACAAGAACAAGTGGAAGAGAATGGAAAGAATTATAAGACCTTATCAATAGCAAAATGATGGATAGAAAGGTGATGCATCAAATATACATATTGAGAGATGGATTAAAAAAAAATTGGATGGAAAAGTTGATAACTTGGTGATAAATATTAGTCTAATGATTATTTGGACAAGGAGAGATGAAGAATGTCACTCGTGTGGCATAGATAAAAGCATTGAGATTGAGATGGTGTAATTATTTATAATAAGATGAATGAAGAATGAATATGGTGTTTCATATGTGGGAGAAACCAAGATAGGTATTAGATAATATACTCTTATGAGTCAAGGCATGCATTGTTCTCATATGGATAAGGAGAGTGAAATGTTATTTGCACATGGCATGGAAGTGGTGAAGGAAGAAGATAAAAATCAACCTAGAGCTGATATAAAGAGGATGACATTGAAACAATTCAAGGATTAGATAGAACATCTGAGTTTTTTTATCATCCCAAGCATGTGGAGAGGAATACGGTATTGCAATAGAGGTGGAGGAGTATATTGACATAACAATGAGGATAGTGAGAGATGAGGGGGTAAAGGCATCCTAGATGTAGTATTAGAGGTCATGGGTGATCATTTAGATGACTAGATGTATGTTGAGTATACTAAGTTAATCTTTGAGATGATAAAAGGTTTGATCCTAAATGGATGTGAATGATTAAAAGTCAATGAAGGTTGAAATGGTGATGATGGTGAAGGAACTTGGTGGAGGTGGATAGATGAAGGTAGGTTTCAGCCCACAAAAAGATGGAAAGAGAATAAAAAATAAATTTTTAGAGATATTTGGGATATGTTGGGTAAAATCCCACAAAGGATAAAAAGAAGATTAGAGGTAAGAAGAGAAGGATTTGAAACCAATAAGGAGCTAAAAATGAAAGAAGAAACATGATAATTAGCTAAATTACTTTGTGTTTTAGAAGGGAACACCATGGTCATTAACCTTCATGGCAAAAAAAATGACTTTTACACTTTTTCCATCCATGTGAGTAATATCTCACATTTTAAAAACCTTGTGTATCTGATGTAGTATAATCTAAAGGTTCGTGCAATCTTGCATCAAATAGAAATAGTGGCATGTGTGTGTTGTCTTATTTATGTGTTTATCATTTTTGGCATTGTTAAAATAACCTAGGGAATATCAATACTCCTACAATTTAGTAGCTTTAATAATATAATATAATGATCAATATTATATATCTACATATTTATAAGAAATTTGTTTGAGTCTCTCAACCATCAGTACAATCTAAGATGTCATTGCATGTGTTGAAGGGATAAAATGGATAGTTTGTGTGGAAAAGGATAAAAGATCATCATGAATCTATAAAAATATAATTATTAATGCATACTTTTATTAATCTTGAATATTATTTCAATTTCAAAAAAATCATCTCAATCTGAGTTTGTATGCTTATGGCCTCTGCAAGTTGGTAGTTTCTTTTAGGAAATAATACTAACTATTCACAAGAGACTAGTCATCCATCATCATTAACTCCAAGCAATAAAAAACATTTTGTGAATCCACATCCAAAAAATTAAATTTTATATCATAATTATTATATGGTTATCACAAAGGCTAAATATTAAGAAGTTAATGTTTTTGATGATTATGATGAAAATACTATTTTTGCATTGCAATCTATGACTAGTTAACCTAAAATTTATGTTATGAAATTTGATATATATTAAATTGAGAGTAATGATACATGAAATCATTTTCATCTTCCATATAATAAATATTACATTGTCACTAATTATATCTACAACATCAAAGTCAAGAGTGATGGTACAATTAACAAGCTAAATATTAGACTAGTTTCAAAAGGGTTTGCACAAATTTTAAAAGTAGCTCTATGGAGATATTGAATAGATTTCAAGAAAATATGAGATCGTAACTTGAGATAATTTATCTTGGACTTATGAAATAATTTATTCACATGTAATTCTATCAAAATAAAGATAAAATATTCATTTGTCAAGCCAAGTAAGCCCAACGTATGTTAAATTAGTACAATCTTCAAGATTTGAAGCACAATAACACTCCAATTTCAAGTGGAGAGAATATAATGAGAGAGGATGTAAGCCCTTTAGCTAATTAAATACTTTGAGAATTATGATAGGAGGTTTGATGTATCTCACTATGATAAACTCTGATATCATTTATGAGGTTTCACTAGTTTCTAAATTTATGGGTAAACCATCATTAAACATTTTCAAGAAGTGAAAAAAAATTAGATATGTAAGAGTTACTTATGATCATGATATTAATTTTAAATCATAAATTTCATTGTCTAGTTAGATACATAAATATCTATTGGGAGCATCTATTAATAATAAAAATTCAACTTCAGGTTATTGCTTCACACTATAGTTGAATTGTCCTCTACTAAAGCCAAATATATAGACCTTACATCAGATTGCACACAAATATTATAGTTGAGAAGACTCTTGGTTGATTTTAGAGAGGCTGAAATTGAGCCAACACATTTTGTAATAACTATGGGGCAATACAATTATTCAAGAATATAGTTTTCCATGCTAGAACCAAGCACATTGAAACCAAGCATCATTTTATTAGAAATTTGGTAAATAATTTTAAAAAATCATTATGTAAGAAGTTAAGATCAATTTTTTGATATTTTCATCAAGGGATTATTCATTCAAATTCATGGAAGTCTTCAGGAGATGATTAGCATATCTCTTCTTTACATTAAATGGGAGAATTTTGATTATGATGCTAATATGGGCACTTGATAATTAATGTTAGATTTATTTTAGTATGATTTTTATTAGTTTAGGATGGTTGTTTTATTTTATTATGTCCTATATTAATTTTTTGGTCATTTTTAAATACTTTCTGGGAAATAAAAAATAGCTAGAAGTGATAGTTAGGGTCCAGTTCACTAAATGTCTAGTTAACCAAAATCTAAAGTTGTTTTTGTCAAAATTTTACTATTAGAGTTATAATTTTAGATTTATATTTATAGTTATTTATATTTTTATACTTTCACTTTTCTAGCGTGCATGTTTGCTTAACTGATGAAGAGGCTTCTTGCATGATATTCATATATTATCAATGAGCTAAAATTGTTATTTTATAGTCTATTTTTTTAATTCTATTTTTAGTTTAATTAGTGTTTAGTTAAATTTCTTAACTTATTTTTCACTTTATATACGTAACTTGTCATGCAATTTCCTTGTAATTGGCTTTAGTTTTAGCCTATTTTGTTAATAAAATATGGTGTAAAAGTGTGGCACCATAATTATTTTTTTAAATTTGTGTTTCATATTTTTATCTCTAATTCTTTATTGCAATTATTCATAAAGGAAGACCATAAATCATATGTTTTTGGTTTTAAAGTTATTTATTACATTTTTTGGTTAATAATCCCTCTTACAACACACCTAGATTAATAGATAGTAATTCTAGGATAGATAGGTTGATATATAGATTTTTTTTAAAAATAAAAGGGGTAAAAACTTTATTAATCACCAAGAAGAATTACATACCAGAAAGAGGCCAAGGCCTTAGAAACCCAGGAAAACTGAACAAAACAACACCATCAAACATCACCTATTATCACTATTCCCATCTTCTCTAAGAATCCTATCCAAATTTTGACCAACCTCACGGGGTAACAATGCCCAATCATCCACCCTGTGTCCCTCAATATCCTCCAAAGCCCACTTCGCCAAGAAATTGGCCGCTCTATTCCATTCCCTCAAAATATGAATAAAAGACACGGATTCCATAAGCATACTCACCTAAAATATCTACTGCAGTATCAACGAAAGTTGCCAGCTCACATCATTGAACTGTCTCTCAAGAAGCATATTAATCAAAATTTGCGAGTCGGCTTCACACTCCACCTTCCACCAGCCTAACTCATAAGCTCTCCTTAAGGCATATAAAATAGCTAAACCTTCCATTTTGTTAACCGTCTGCTCTCCCATCTGGATGGAAAAAATAAAAACAACAGAACCAGATGAATCCCTGCCAATTCCACCAATCCCAGCCAGGCCCGAATTACCTCTAGACGATCCATCAGTGTTAATTTTCAAAAAACCTTTCGGAGGGGGCGTCCATTTCCCGCTTCTCTAAATTCTTTGTCTCCCACAACTACCACACCTGGACCAAGCTAAGGCTAGAGAAATGTTCTGCAATCCTAATCTGTTAACGAAATCAATGTCCCCTTCAGCCAAAGGATGATTAATCTCACTCTTAGCTTTTACCATCTCCTGGATCATACCCATAATTTTGCTCCAAACCTAGTGCACCATTAGCTTTTCCTCATTAAAAATTTGGTGGTTACGCTCAAGCCAGACTTGCCACAGCAAAAAAATGGGACCAGCATACCATGCCTCATGCAAGAAGTGAGCCGCAAAAGGCAGTCTGCCCAGTCTAGACCAAAAATCAACCAGGGAGGTAGCATGCCAACATTGCCGCCTCCAAATGCCCCACCAAGCATGCCATAGGTGGAGAGTAAAGGGGCAACTAAAAAAAATATGACACGACTCCTCCTCTACCCCCTTACATAGGATGCAACAAGAGGGTACAACAAACCCTCTCTATTTGAGATTATCCCAAGTCAAGCAACAGTTCCAAGTCAGCATCCAGGAGAAACAATTGCATTTTGCCCATGAAAAACTACTTTAGATGCATTTTCACCAAGGAACCTCCACACCTCCACCACGTTGCTATGCTATCAGCTCCTGATAGCCTAACGAAACTGTGTACTTCCCTTTAGGATGAGGGAATCACGCTAGCAAGTCACACTCCCTGAGTGTGCAGTAGAAGCGGCCAGGTAGACTCTTACCTAGCTCCGTGGCCTCCACCTCCAAACCAACAACCAACCACTCCTTCAGCCTCTTCCAATGTGCCTCTAATAGCTATCCATGAAGAGAGGATGCCTTATAGTCACCCACCCTATTCTACCCAGCCTCACTAAATCTTTGTGCCAGAACCCCAAGATGCGGGAACTGGGTAACCAGTGGAGGAAAGCCATCCCACGAATCATACTATAATTGTGCCTCCATACCTCCCCTATAAATCCAAAAAAGACTAGTCTTGATCAAAGCAGCCCCTTTTTTTAGGGTCTCCCAGATCACAAAACCATTACCAGACATACTGCATCTAGGAACATCCTCTATAGAGACCCCAAAAAAATATTTATGAGCCAAGATCCTGGCCCAAATGTGATCTTGTTCCATACACCACCTCCAGTACAATTTCGTAGCCAGGGCCGTACCAGCCAAAATAGACTACCGTAATCCCAGCCTGCCAAACCTCTTCGGGCTACAAACAACCTCCCACCTGATCAGGCTCCACTTAGATGAAGATAGGTTACCAACCCATAAAAACCATTTTGCCATGGAATCAAGTTCTTTAATAAAACTCACAGGGGCCACCTGGAGCATACACCTGTACATTGAAAGTGCCTGCACCACGGACTGGATCAGCTGAACTCTACTAGCTAAAGACAACCACCTATTGGTCCAATGATTCACCTTGACCCTAAACTTGTTCAAGATCCCCTACCAAGAATCCTTGGCCTGTCTCCCAGCTGCTATAGGAATTCCAAGATAAAGAATCAGAAGGCTACCAATTTGAAATTGAAGAATATCAGCCACCTTGCACTGAATGGGAGGTAGAGTATTAAAGAAAAATATGGAAGACTTTTCCTCATTGATTACCTGCCTCGTGGCCACCAAGTAAGCATCTAACATACTGTGAATATTGGCTACCTCCCTCAGAGTGGCCATGCCCATAAGCACCACATTATCCACAAACTGAAGATGGGATAGAACTAGAAGGTCCCCTCCCCATCTCCATCCCTGGATAGCACCCTCATGCATTTTGTTCCTAATCATCCGACTAAGCCCTTCCGCCAGGAGAAGAAACAAATAGGGGGATAAAGGGTCTCCTTGCCGCAATCCCCATGTGGCACCAAAGAGGTGAGAGTGTTCTCCATTAACCAAAACAGAGAAGGAAATTGAATTAACACAGCTCATGATCCACTCGATCCAATCCTCCATGAACCCAAAGGCAGCCAACATCTTCTAAAGAAAATCCCACTGAACCCTGTCGTAAGCCTTAGACATATCCAACTTCATGAACATCACCTTCTCCCTAGATTTGGACATGGAGTGAAGAGCCTCTGTAGCCACCATGATCCCATCCAAAATTTGGTGCCCCTCCACAAAACCACTTTGTTCCTCCGAGATTAACACCCCCAACCACTTTTTAAGTCTTTTTGCTATCAACTTCGACATAATTTTATAGACAACATTACAGAGGGAGATAGGTCTATACAGGCTTAGGCAATCTGCCCCTTCCTACTTAGGAATGAGTGCCAAAAAAGTTGAATTTAAAGCGTGAAGCATTTGCCTATTATTCTGAGATTCTTGGATCACAGCCAACAGATCTAATTTGACGATTTCCCAAAATTCTTGAAAAAATTCAATTGGGAATCCGTCCAGGCCAGGCACCTTACCTTTTTTCATCATGAAAACAATCTTCTTCAGCTCCTCTATACTAATTGGGCACATCAACTGCTCCTTCATCTCTCGAGAAACAAGGTTGGGGATATAAGCGAGTACCTGATCCTCAACATCCAAATCCTGTGGACTAGCTTCCCGAAAGATAGAGGCAAAATACTGCACCACCTCTTTACAAATATCTTGCGTGGAAGAGATAGTCTCTCCGCTCTCCACAACCAATGAAGTTATCATATTGCCATGTTGCCTGGCACAGACTGAGTTAAAGAAGAAAGCTGTATTCATATCTCCCTCTTGTAACCACTCGACTCTGGCTTTCTACTTCCAATAGATTTCCTCCCTCAAATCCCATTCCTTCACCTTCTTGACAGCCCCTGCTTCTTCTCTTAGTAAGTTTTTGATTAGCCCTTCCTCCCTAATCATTCTAGTGATGTTACTCAATTCCTCCTGCGCCTCTTTCTTCACCTGAAATATATTGCCAAAGCTAGTAACATTCCATCTTTTGAGCTTATATTTCATGAATTGGAGAAGCTTGGCGAATGTATACATAGCTATACCAATAGCTGGCCTCCCAATTCTCCACCATTCAGCAATCTGGTCAAACAAATTTTGGTCTCTAAGCCACATGAGTTGAAACCTGAAGGTCTATTTTCTCGGTCTATAATTAGAAGAGATGTGAAGCTTAATTAGCCAGTGGTCTGAGCCACTCCAATCAAGGATATCAAAATTCAGAGACCATAAGCCGCCCACCCAATAACAAGAAGTCATGAACCTATCAATGTGCTCAACAATAAAATTATCTCCCACCCTTCTATTGTTCCAAGTGAACCACCCATTGCAAGGCTTAATGTTCACCAGGTTGAACTCTAAAATCTTATCACGAAGTAAAAGAGAAGATGGTTCCAATCTAGCAATACCACCTCTTTTCTCTTCCAAATCCAAGATAGCATTAAAATCACCAGCCAAAATCCACGGTAGGTAAGGAAAATTCTTGCGAACCAATTGGAGGTTATTCCAAGCATTAAGTTTACCCTGGTAGTCAGTGCAAGCATAAACATTTGAAAGAAGATCATACTCTCCTGACTCAATGCATAAAGAGACCAGAGAAAGTGAAGACCTGAAGGCAATCCAAGACACCGATTGAACCTTGTGAGGATTCTAGAAGCAAGCCATGCCTCCAGCCGAACCCTGAGCCCCTGTACATTGACATAAACCTTGCCTCCATAATTTTGGTGCAAGACTCAGCATGTAATCAACTGAAACTTTTATTTCTTGAAGAAAAAGAATATCCAGTCTATGATTCCCAATCAAATTCCTAATAGCTTTTTGTCTAGGGCCACTGTTTAAGCCCCTTACATTCCAAGAAATAACCTTCATTTTGGGGGAGCCAAGAAATGGGAGTCCAAAGTTTTAACCAACCCTGACTCAACCAGATTTTCTCCAATCATCTTAATCCTGTCCAAGTCCTTCCTCCTTCCCACTTTAACAAGCTTTTCAAAAGCCCCTTTCTTCCCCTCCTTTTGCTATATACCCAGGTGCGTGGGAGCCTTACCTCTCTTCTCCACCTCTGATGTCCCTGGCAGTGTGGAGGGGGTTTCAATCGCACTTTCCTGAATCATATCATTATTGGAACCATTATACTTCTACTCTTCAATCTATCCTTCCCTCATAATAGGTAGGACAGCTTCCCCTAGGTGCATTTCTTGTTCCATGGGCACATCTCCATCCATCTCTTATTCTCTCTTTTCCTACTCAATCCTTATCCCTGCATAATCCTCTAGTTTGCCTAATTCATCCAAAACCCCAAATTTGTTGACTGAATCCTCCTCCAAACGATCTAACATGGTTCTTTTATGACCTTTGTTTTGACTACAGTTCTTAACCTACACAAAGCCTTCTACATCTTTTCCAGACCTAGCATTAACCTTCTTCCCTTTGTCTAGCCCCGAAGCACTACCAAGTGGAGGTGGGGGCGGAGGATGCTGCTCTCCCAATTTTGCCTTTGGACATCTATGCACCAAATGGCCATACTCATGACACAACCAGCATCTGAATAGGAGTGTCTCATAATCCAATTGCTATACCCATGAGTATGAACCCACATAGAGCTCAACTGCATCCGATATTGGCCTACTTAAATCAATTTCCACACAAATTCTGGCAAAAGTCAAGATTCTCTTACCTAGAGTTTGTGTGGACAAACCCACTGGTTTACCAAGCATTGAGCCAATTAGCTGAAGAATGTATTCATGGCAGCATTCAATAGGCATTGTTGGTAGTCGAACCCACACTCGCACTCTTTTTGGCAGCTCTTCAATAGGATTGAAACCAACATGCCATAGTTTGACAAAGAGTCCAACCTGGTTGTAAAAGTAAGGACCACTTTCAAAAACTCTATCCCTGTCAGCCAAACAAATGAATGTGACCATGAAGAAGTTATTGGCTAGCACTATAATCTCCATCTCTCCTTCTGGTTCCCATACCCGTCTATCCCAATTCTCCAAGAAAGGGAGAGAGACACGCAGTCCCAAGAATTTACAATATAATGAATGTTTGGAGTAATACTCCACATCCTCAGCAATCATGTCAAAAGGAATAACCAGCCTCAGTCTCTCTTGGTAGTGCTCTAGGCATCCATTCACCTTGGTGATTTGAGAGCCTCCCGCTGAGCTAGTGTCCAAATGCCCTAGGTTCAGGTTGTAGTCTACATAAACTTCCTTCCTGACATCCTGCGCCTGCCTATTTCTCCCAACGACTTCACTGAAGCTTTTGTCCATTTTGCCCTGATTCAACTCCTTTCCTACCATGTTAACATGCCCCTTTCTCACTCCTACACCAAACAACAGTTCAGCCTCTACAAACCTCACACCCTCTGTCACCACTGTTCTTCACAATTCACTCACAGGCTGAAACAAGCTAGGGCTCGATGCCCTAGCTCGGCTACCGGACGCAGAATGCATTCAAATGCTCATAGTCTGCCATTTTCAATTTCACTTTGATTTCATGTCTTATTTCATTCATTGATATATAGATTTAAGTTTAGATTAGATAAAAGTTTATTTTCACTCCCTCTATACATTAAAAACCTTAAATAAATTTTGATATTTTTTCCTAACTTACATTTCCCCTTATGATCATCCTCTTCTTACTTTTGCTTCCCTATTTAAAATTTTTCCCCTTGCTTTCACAACCTTTTTTTATCCTCTTACCCCTAATTATGCTTACCTTGTTGATCTTATTTTAAAAAAAAATCATTTCCATTCCTTACCTTCTACATATCCCTAATCACAACTATTTTTTTTTTTCAATTATTTTCTCTTTAGGCTTAACCTTTGTTAGCCTTGATTTCATTTCTATTATCCTTTTTGTAATATTAATTTATTTCCATTTTTTTCTTTTATAAATCACTAGAAACCTCTTCTTCATTCCCTCTTCCCTTCATCCTCAAAACCTTGGGTTTCTTTTTTCTTGATGTAAACGCAAGAGAGGGGGTCCACTTAATGACTACCTTTATCTTTTTATTGCTTGGTTAGACACAACCATGATCACACTTGAAAAAACTACTAAACTTGACACATATAAACACATTATCTTTATTTAACTCAACAATGTATTACAAATAATTGACACACATACTCTCACACATGTAATCGTGTCTCTATAGACTTATTGAAAATAAACTTGAATAAGAACTTCCATATATAGACTCTCATGGATTGGTTCACTTTTAGCTCCCTCTTTTCTCTCTTTTTCTCACTTGGAACTCCCTCAAGTGATGAAACTCAATCCTTTTCCCAATTTCATATCTTTCCTAAAATTTCTCTACCTTCTCCCATGTCCCTTAACTTTCCTTAGCCCCTTAAAAACACTTGAGATCCATCTGATCATATTTTTGGGCTGTTATTTTTGTTTTAAATTCACTCATGATGAAATCACCCTTATTTGTAGGCCAAAACTATCCCTAATTATAAAATCACCCATAAATATTTTTTAATTACCACTAATGGTTTTGAAACTATTACCATATGCATACCAGTGGTTTCATTACTATGAAAAACTACCAACTTCGATAGGACATAACTTAAGTATACAAACTCAGATTGAGATGATTTTTTTAAAATTAAATTGATCTTCAATATGAATACAAATATGCATTGATATTTATGTTTATGTAAAATCATGATTATATTTTATCATTTTCCCCATAACCTATCCATTTTATCCCTTCAATGCACATAGTGACATCCTAGATTGTATTGATGGTTGAGAGACTCAACTAACTTGATTTAACCATGTAGCTATCTAATATTGATCCTTATCTGATATGATTGAAGCTACTAAAGTGTAGGATTAATATAATTCCCTAGGATCATCTTCACAATGCCAAAAATGATAAACACATAGATAAGACAACACATACACACATTACTATTTTTAGTTGATACAAGATTGTACAAACCCTTAGATGATCCTACATCAAACACTTGAAGTTTTTAAAATATGAAATATTACTCATATGGATGGAATAAGTGTAAAAATCACTCTGTTGGACATGAATATTAATGACCATGGTGTTCCCTTCCAACACACCAAGTACTTTAATTAATTGTCATGTTTCCTTTTCCATTTCTAACTCCTTGCTAGTTTTAAATCCTTTCTTCTCTTCTTACCTATATTCTTCCTTTTATCCTTTATGGGATTGGACCCACCATAGCTCAGACATCTCCACCATTTTTTTTACTCCTCTTTCTATCTTATTGTAGGCTGAAATCCACCTTCATCCAACCACCTCTACCAAGTACCTTCACCATCATCACTGCTCCATCCTTCATTAGCTTTGAACCAATCACAACCATCTAGGCTCAACTCTTATCTCATGTCCAATATTAACTTAGTATACTCAACATACATTTGGGCATCCAAATGATCACCCAAGCCTCTAATACTATATATAGGATGTCTTTACCTCCTTATCATTCACTGTCCTCATTGTTATGTCAAGAAACTCTACCTATGCTACAATACCATATTCTTCTCCACATGCTTGGGCTGACAATAAACCCAGTTTATCCATCTCATCCTTGAATTATTTCAATCTCATCTTCATTATATAATCTCTACATTGATTTTTATCTTCTTCTTTTGCCACTTCCATTCCATGTGCAAATAACCTTTCACTCTCCTTCTCCATATGAGAACAATTCATGCCTTGACTCATAAGAGTCTCTTATCTAATAGCTATCTTATTTTATCCCACATATCAAACAACACCTTTATTCTTCATTCATCTTATTATAAATAATTCCACCATCTCAATCTCATTGATTTCCTCTATGCCACATGAGTAACATTCTTCATCTCTCATTGTCTAAATGATCATTGGGCCAATATTTATCACCAAGTTATCAACTTTTCCATCTATAAATTTATTTTTTATCCATATTTCAATATGTATATTTGATGCATAGCCTTATCTATCCATTGTTTTCCTAATTAGAATGTCTTATTCTTCTTTCCATTCTTTTCCACTTATTATTTTGAAAATAATCTCTCCCACATCTAGTTGTTATAAATTAATTCCATCTTGTATGTCCTATTGAGAACATTATTTCACAATCACTTTCCCACTCTCTCTTGTATCCATGATGACTTGAAGATAATATTATACTATTAGTATATCATTACCAACTAGGTCTTCAACCACTGCTATCATAACATCATCTTGCTCCACTTCTTCACTTTACTTCTCATGAAAATGATCATGTTGTCCTAAACCATACTTTGTTCTATTCTTTCCCATTGTTTCCATTGTTGGACTTGCACATTATGCAAACCCATTAAGGGAATAAATATTTCTAATAATCACTTCTTCAACCTATTCATCATGCCCCATAGACATGTTATCCAACTCTTATCCATTGCTTGCATGCTTCTCACAACTTATGCTCACATGATGTAATCCAAAATTCCCATTCTCAACAACCTCCATGATTTTATTCTCCTCATCATTCTTTATATTTAAATATTCTTCAAATGGCTGGCCATCAACTATATTCTCTTTGTGTGCATTAACTTGAACTTCATATGTCCCTATTGTCTCCTTTATGTAAAATTGAAACTCTTCATGATCATTCTCTTATTTCACCTCTATTTTTCCTTCAAGGAAACATGTAGCTTCCTTTGGTTGTCCTCAACCCTTCTACCATTAAAAAGAGATAATACAAATGTAGTACCTTCATTCACTAAAAAAATTATAAATTTTCCCACTTATGGGATACCAAAATCTCCTTCCCATCATCAAATAATGGCTCTCCTCCTTCCAATTCAACAACTATCACCTCTACATACTATTTCATGAGGACTCATTTCCCTATGGGTTGCTCACAAATTTATTCTTTTTTTGTTCTTAAAATTAGATGTGGGATTATCCAATACAAACCACTATCTCTTCTTGTTTTTAAATACAAATTCATTCCCCTCTTATCCTTGATACTTCTTGGAATAACTTTGAGCTACTCACATGGTAAATTCCCTCTCATATTACCTTTCATGTAAATATTATTCCTTTTATCTTCTCTATCAAGCCTCAATACATGAAGCTTATTCATCCACTCTACTTGCATTCTTAGGTGCACAACATGACCCATCAAATTTGAAACCATATGTTCCTAAATTTTCATCATCTTCTTTCCTTTTCCTTATCTCCTCTCTTGGATAACTCTCTAATACTTGACTAAAACACCACATTGTCTCTTACTTTCAACCTTTACCCTCATGGGGTCTTCAATATTATTCTCTTCAAACATATCTATAACTCCACTATCTAATTCATGAGCTCATTTGAGATCTCTTTACCGCAAAATAAAACCATATTGATAGTGGGATTACCTCTTTCCTTCATCTTGACCTCATCTAGTCTCTTTTTTATTCTATTTGGTCCTCTCTCCAAGGAATACAACTTTTATTGTAGGGATATCAACATCTCCAACATTTATTCTTTTTAATTTACAGCTATAACATTTTCATGTTGTGCATCTTTCATCATATCCAACATTGATTGGACTCCCTTTAACATCTCAACCAAGTCTTCTACCTCTAGTTTTATTTTTCTTTTGTCTTCCATATCCTCTTCAAAAAATAGTATTCTCTTTCATAACCTGTAATAGACTCAAACAAGAGCCTCTCACACTTCATCTCAGCTTGTAGGACTTTTCTCACACCTACAAAAAACTTATTCCCTCACCTATACAAGCTTATCTTTCACAATTTACAATAATCTCAAGTAGACTTCTCTTACACAACCTAAAATTGACTCATATAATATCCTTAAAACTCAACCCTATAAGGAAATACCAATAGATGAAAGCATAAAAAAGGGGGTTCACTTAAGTATTGTCTTTATATCTATGTTTCTTGGTTAGACACTCACTCATTGTCACACTTAAGTACACTATTGAAATTGAGATATCTCAATGCACTATATTTATTGAACTCAACATGTTACAAATAAATTATGTACACTCTCTCACACATGTACTTGTGCCTCTGTGAGCTTCTTGAAACATAAACATGAAGAAGAACTTTCATACACAATCTATCATGGACTAGTTCACTTTCATATTCCTCTCTTATTTCTTATAGTTCTCTATTTTTTTCACTTGAAACTCATTTGATTGATGTAACTCACTCCTTTGCCTAATTATGTATCTTCTAAACATTTCTATGCCTTCTTCCATGTCCCTTCACCTTTCTTGGCCCCTTAGAAATGCTCCAGATCCATATGTTCATATCTATCCATCATTATTTTTGTTTTAGATTTATGCATGATGAAAATTTCCCTATTTTTAGGCCAAAAATATCAGTGGTTTCAAAACCACCCCTAACGGTTTTGTAACTACTACCATATGCAAACCAATGATTTCATCACTTTGAAAATTTACCAAATTTTGGAGGCCATAACTTGAGCATACAAACTCGAATTGAAATGATGTTTTTTTAAAATTACACTACTCTTTAATATGAATAAAAATATGTAATAATATTTGTCTATGGAAAATCATGATGATATTTTTAGCCTTTTCACCACAACCTAGTTGTTTTATGCCTTCAATGCACACAATGACATCCTAGGTTGTATCAAAGGTTGAGAAACTCAACCAACTTGATTATAACCATATAGCTATGTAAAATTAATCTTTATTTGGTTTTATTGATGCTATTAAATTTTAGGATTACTAATGTTCCCTTGGATCATCTTCATCATGCTAAAAATGATAAACACACAAATAAGATAACACATACATACACCACTATGTTTTTGGTTGATGTAAGATTACACAAACCCTTGAATGCTATTGCATCATATCTCCTTGTCCTTTTCTCCTTAATTCAAACTTCCTCATTCATATCCATTTATTTCTTCTTCCAAATCCTAGCCCCACCAAATTTTATTAAGTCAATATTTATTTTTGTAACTACCTAACAAATTATTGCTATGTTTATCAATATGACCTTTTGAAAAGTAATAAATGTAAATTTTTAAAATATTTTCATATTAAAATTTTAAATTTAATATTTTCCTTGAATAAAAAATATATTCCCTTTATAATTGGTCTACCCAGGTTTATAATAATTGTTAGCCTTACATATATAGAAAAAACATTGCCTCTTGTGCTAAACAACTCAAAAAAAATATCCCTAAGAATAAATGATATTTATAAAAACATCCAAATTAAAGTATTATAAATGAAAATAAAATAATATTACTCACTCTTTTGTAACATTGTTATGAAGATATCCTTCTTAAAAAATTCCTTACAAAATTGAAGAATAATTCTCTAATTAGGAAAATTCCAAATTTATCTTCCAAGTACAATATCCCTTACATTTTTGTTAAATAAATGATTCATAAAGAAGCCATTTGCAAGATGTTTATATTGGATCAAATACACCACTTTATAATGATTTTACACCTAATCTTTCAAGGATGTCCCCCTCATTAATCTCCCCAAAAAAAATCTTAATGGCTCTTTTGAATGTAAAATAACTTGAACCTCTTCCACCAATTCTTGACTAACATCAATATTCCTTGCCTTCCCATAACAGAAAGAAAAAATATATCTATCAAATTTTATGAATTATATCATTAGTCTCATCCATTGAATTTTATTAGGCAACATATTAACATGAATAGCGTCTTTTAAAACTGTCAAATTATTCTAGACCATCCTTCTCTTCTCAAATATATAAAATCATTTTTTAATCCATATTTGATCTTACATATTTATTCCCTAGATTAAATTTAAACATGCTTTCTTTCCCAAAAAATACTAACTATCCTCCATTTTTAAGCTGGTTTCATTATCTACACCAAAAGAGTCACAACCTAATCTCCATTTTTCATATCCAAGAAGTCACCCCAAATCCATACTAATTTATTTAGATCTTGATTCATGATCATTTCTTGCCCCATTTTTTTATCTTTATTTAATCCAAAACTTCATTTCTTATTTATTTGATAAATATATTATGTTTTTAAAAAAATGCGAGTAACACCCATTTTTGGATTACTTTTAATATTTTCATCATAATGATCACTATTTGTTCTCTCTTTTCCAAATCCAAGAAATCCCTTAGATCCATCTTATTTTATTTATATCTAGATGCATGACTAATTATTTTCATACAATTCATGTCCTCTTCTAACCCTTTGATTTATTCATTATCTTTAAATATAGTAATAGAACCTAACATAATTAGATTAATAATTGTTGTAGGGACAAGACATGTTGATGTTGAAGAACAATCCCAAGTCCTTATCTTAATATTCAATCCAATAAATTTTTCCATATCTACCTTATCCTCATTAGATCAAGGTTTGTGATCTAATTTCAACATTGGACCCTATTCCTTCCCCAATGCATTGGATTCATTCTTTAGACTCTCTTTAAGAATATTCTTTTTCTACATATCTTGACACTATTCTACAAGTGATATTTCCTCTCTATTAATAGATTCTCATTGATTAATAATTAGGTTTATTTACTTTCCTTATCAATTATAAATCCAATTTATAATTTCCTAACACCAAATCAATCTCTACTTTTATTCCTTAATCCTCTTCAAATCCTCTAATCTCCTTTTAAAAATCACTTTATTCTTCCTTAAAGTGTTCCAACACCAAATGAACTTACATTAATCCCAAAATATTCCTCAAATTAACCCATAAAATCACCTAGCTCATCCTTCTTCTTGCATCTAAAATATTTCCCATATTATTTATCCTTTCCAGCTTTAAACCTCTTTTTCCCCATTTTCTCATTTTTCGTAACTCACCTAATTCAACACTCTTCTATGGCTTCTTCTTCCAAAACATTTTTTTCAACCTCTTCATGACATCCATATATTTTTTCCATCATAAAGTGACATTTAATAACACATTGTGAACTAATTAAATAATAAACTATGAGTTACTTAAGTAACATGGACATATAAGGTTAGGAGATGTGAGGGAGATAAGCAAATGCATTTGGCAGAACTTACACTATCATTTTTTTCAAAATATGGTCCAGATGAAATTGGAAACCCTCTAATGAACACCCTTAAAGCTTTCACAATCCATATTATTAGAATAATACTTAACAAATAGTTATGTAAATAGTGATTAGAGAATCAACATTTACACAATATCTTGAAATCTTACTCTAGTATTTATTTTATAATCTATATATATGGATGTGAAATTTAATTAGCAAGTGAACTTTAATAGCACATTATGAATTAATTAAATAACACTATATGAATCACTTAGAGAACACATTATGAATTTTTCTTATGTTCTAATTAAGGTAAGCCCACTTTTGATAGCTAGTGTGGAATCTACCCCTAGATACAATAGGAGGTTTGGGTCTCCAGAGATAATCCAACCATGGAACAAGAGGGCCCATATCCCCAAAAATAAAAATAAAATGAAGAAAGACCCACATAGTGAACCACTCAGATAACAAAAAGAGAAACCCATGGATAAAATTTAAAATAGGTAAACAACCCGAAATCTAAAAAAGTAATCAAAACTAGAAAAAAAGAAAAAAAAAAAGTGATTCTTAAAAAGGGAGTAGCCCACATAACCCAATTTTTGACTTTGTATACTAAAATCAGACTAATTGTAATCAAAAACACAAAATGAGAAATATCTCCATACAAAAATATCATGATCAAAATCATATGGATAACATAAAAATTTGAAAGATTTAAAAGACCATCATGTCAAGGCCCACAATTAGACTAATAGCCTTTATCCCCACCTATTGTAAGATTAGAGGGAAAAACACACTAAAAATTAAATTTTGAAAAGGGAGTTGTTGATAGGGGAAGAAATGTGTCAACAACTAGTCCTGTGGTCACTCTCAAATATTTCTATGGATCCCTTGACCAAATATCCTCAAAGATACAGACTATTATCTCCAAAAAAAAATGATCCAAAATGGGAACCTCTTATACCAAAGGAAAAATATTGGAGAGAATATGCAGAAATAAACAATAGGCTATTTGAACCCATGCATCATCATCTTTGATAGGAATATACCAAGAAATTTTCAATAACTTTGTCTGTTTGAGGATCATCAACAATCCTTGAGCATATAATTTTGCTTCTTCTGGATATTAGGATTTTTTACATTGAGTTTTCATACCCTTCATGCTAGCTCTATTTGTTGTTTTTTTTTTCTCTCTTTTTAAAGTCTTTAACTCCTATCATTCTTCCTATTACACAACTAAAGTGTTTTTCTAAACCTCAGCACTACAAAGAGGAACATGAGAGACTGACTGAGGTAAAATCTCGAAAAGAGATTGTCATTTTTTGGGCTACATGTCCCATTTTATATGGAATCTATGTTCTTCTTTCTCACTAAAAAGTTTTTAGAAATTAGTCTCATAAGATTGGTTGTGTGTTCCATAATTAAACTTGTATTCCCCTATCCACTAGGCTATTGAGCATCAAGATCAAAGTCTCAAATTTATTATCGAGGATGTTAAGCTTTAGGGGTTCCCTACCATTTCCTTTTGAAAGTGATAAGGTATACATAACATTTCCTTTAGAATGATTCTCAGTCAATAGTGAAAACATCAATTGATCCTCTCTTTCATCAAAAAGGCCCTCCAAATTCATTCTAAACTTTGATCTGAGAGGTCTATAATCAGATTTGACTTTAAGATCTTTAAAATTGGGTATAATTTCCACTTTCAAAGGTTGATGCACTAGATTTGGGACCTTTTCTAGATATTTTTGTGGGTTTGGGTAGTTTTTATTTACATGACCAACCAATCCACAACCTCTAAAGATGAAAATAAAAATAAAAATGCATCTCTAAATATTTATAATGTTGTATGTTATACAAACATCTATGTTTATTTGTATTCTTTATAAACATCTATTAAATAATGTAAAAAATCATATGTTGATACACTGAATATGTCTACTATTATCATACTATTTATGGATTCATATAGTCTAAGAAGTTAGACTTTAGACATCTAAAAAAACACTTTATAAATGATGTTTCAGATCTATTTCCTTACCTTATTTTTATTACTTATTGTAAAACTATACCAATAGATGGTTTTTAGTTTTGAACTATAAATTCATGGTGTATGAAATGATTTTTAAAAATTCTCATGTTCATCTTTCATTTTACTTAACCATGAGGGCACAAAGATAGTTTTCAAAGCCACAATTATGGGGGATGTTATTGTAACCCATCATCATTCCAAGTATATGTCCTTCGTATGTAGGTTAGAGGAAACACTTTGGTATAAATAGATGAACATTAATGTGTACTTAAATAACATGCTTATTATGAGGTAGATGAGTTGTATTTCTAGCTAATAGAATATAATTATGGTTAATATGTGAGTAGGCTCATATATTGTATCTAAATTTTAAAAATGTGTATTTAATCATGTGAATCTAAATAGGGGTAGGTTATATATGTCAATTTTCTAAGGACATAGTAAATGAGGAAATTGGATTTTTTTAAGCAGTTTCACTTGCAACCTATGTATTATGAATTTTCTATTGTTAATTTTTTAATTTTTTTATTTAAAAAATGTTGCATATTATTTATTTATTGTATACGTATGCATTATATGGTGACGTTGCATGTGTATGAAGGTAACATATAAAATTTCATGAAACTATGTGGACTGTTGTATGGTAACTATATAAAATATTCTATTTACTTTATAATTATGTTGTGTTTGTGACATGTGACATTGTTTTTTAACATAGTAGTTAATGGAATCATAGTATCCAATCATAGTTATCTCTCTTGATGATGTGCTAACTTCAAATAGCATGTAACATTTATCTATTTTACTAGTGAGATGTATTAACCTTTTATGTGTGTATATGTGACACGTGCATTTTTATGTCTCCACTCACATTTGTATATTAACTTTCTATATCCATTCAATTATTATCTCTTTATATAGTTTTCATTAAAGCATTTAAAAATATCCTATGTTGTAAAAGTGGCTTCAATTGTTGCAACATTTCTAGGTGAATAACACACGTTTATTTTTTTAAATAACACTGTGTGAACTTTGATGTCATTATTATATGAGAAGAAAAACAAATGTATATAGTGTATTGTAGATAATTAAAATATAGTATTTAGTACTTTACAATGACTAGATCGACACATATTACAATGCATGACTTGAGCACATAAACAAGATATTAATTCAACATCCTCTAACACTTGCATGTTATCTTATGAGTTAACCCTTCCATTTTATTATTAAACACCTATAGGAACCTCAAACTCCAAGTCACAGCAAATATTTTAAAGTATCAAATCTAATTATTATTGACATGTGTATAGAAAAGGATCATAATTTTATAATCACACTGGATGGGATAACTACCTATTACATTATTTTCATCCTTGGAATATTGGCTAATAGGCAATGATCAATCATTAAGTTGAGATGATTGGGATCATCTCAACCCATTACACTTTCCCCTATTTTTTAAGTTTATATCCCTAATAAGCATATCTAGGGTTTTAAGGAAAAAGAGGTTGATTTTGGGATCTATGTGCCTTATCAAGGTTCAGGATCACAAACACAAAATAATAAAAAATAGTCACAGATGATCATACAAATGTTATGCCCCAATTTTGTGTAAGTCAGTACCAATCAATAGGTTAGTCAGCATTCATTTTAAGAGACCATATCATAAACCCCATTAGGTTGATTTAGGTGAATCCAATTCACATCCTTGGTGAATATGGAAATTAAAAAAAAAAATTGTCTTCTTAAGTTTTCCATACAATCACCCATCTACATAGTTTAAACATATAAGTTATGGGATAAATTTAAAAAGAGTATAAAAACTTTCCTAAACCTTAATATTATTGCATATTTGTATTATTATCTAAGATCTATGAAATTTTTTAAAAAATGTCTCAAACTGAGTTTGTATGCAAAAATTATGGCCTCCAAAATTTGGTGTTCAATTATATTAGATCGTGTTGCCACCCTATAGCGTGTTGCTACCCAATAACATGCTAAAATTTGGATTCCTCTTGAATATATATACAATTTTAAAAAAAAATCACCTCAAACCAAGTTTGTATACAATATTTATAGCCTTTATAAATTACTATTCAATTTCATCACATCATGTTTCCACCAAACAACATGTTATTACCCAACAACATTTTGCCACCTGGCAGCACTTTGTCCCCTAGCAGCATGTTAAATTTTAGATTCTTCTCAAAAAAATATACAATTTAAAAAAATTCCTCAAACTAAGTCTATATGCAAAAATACAACCTCCTATAAGTTTAGTTAAATCATAGTGTGTTGTCAGGTGACAACATGCTACTGAGCAATAACATGCCACCAGGTGGTAGCATGTTATCAAGTGGCAGCATGTTATCGAGTAGAAACATGATACCGAATGGTAGTGTGATATCAATCAGTAGCATGATTCCAAGTGATAACATGATGGTAAGTGGTAGCATGTTTTAGAGTTGTATCATGATGCCAAGTTGTAGCATGTTTTTGAGCAACAACATCATGATGTTGTTGGGTGACAGTACCATGATGTAGTCAGGGGGCATTGAACACCAACTTCTTGAGGTTGTAACTTTTGTATACAAACTCAAATTGAGATAATTTATTTTAAATTGAATATATCTTTGAGATGAATTCAAATATTCAATAATATTAAGGTTTATGAAAGTTTTTTAAACTCTTTTTCATTTATCCCACAACTTATCTATCAGGAAACCTCAATATTCAACATGGCAATGAGGTAAAGAATGATACTTGGATGGTAACCCCTATGAACATATGTACTCTATATATAAGGTGAATCACATGGATTCCCTCATAATTATTATAAATGATTGGTGAGCTGACCCCTAAAAAAATTTACATCCTAAAATTTTAGGTGAATGGGTCTTATGTACTACTCCCAAAAAATTGCCAAATACAATTTTTCAAAAAGTGAATATTCATAAATTAATGAATATTCACCACTAAACTTTACCCTGAGGTCAATATCAATCATCAAAAATAACTCAATCCTACGAAATTAAACCAGCAGTAACTATGAATCAGTTCTAAAATGAAACAAATAATAATCCTACTTATCTCTAATTTTCACTTCCAGAATATAGTCATAATCAAATATTCAACCATAAAAGATAAGTATCATGATCTCTTTAGTATATATTTTTTATTTTATGCCCTTGTCAAATAAAAAATAATAGTTTTTAATCATTTTAATTCAAATGTATGTTTAAATGCCATATATATATATATGTATATATATATATGTATATATATATGTATATATATATATATGTATATATATATATGTATATATATATATGTATATATATATATATATGTATATATATATGTATATATATATATATGTATATATGTATATATATATATATGTATATCGATTTGAATTACATTTTAAAAGTTCTATCTTTTTTTAATTGATCGTCACTTTTTGACTAGAGATATGAATCATTCTAGACACATACGGTGGGTTATATCCCTATATAATTACCAGATCAATAACCAATATGCCTCGAATACACCACATACATCCACAACCAACCTCATGATTATGAGATCTAAAATTAGGCCTTGAATACACCACATACATCCATAACCAACCTCACACACCCAATGATATTTAAACCTAGGTAGGGCTAGAAATAACCAAGCCACTTTAACAACTTGCCCACATCTTATCGACACATTTTAAAAGTTTTATATTAATTAGATTAATTTCATACATTAATCTAAATTAGGGTAAAACATATATAAAACTATTCTCTATAAACATATTCATCTAATTTTTGTATTTTCCATTAAAAAAAATTGTTTATTATATTCTCCATTAACATATATGCCTATTAAATAACATAGTGTGTTTTCCATCTCTCAATTGACATAAGATTTCTTTTAACCAAAATAATATTAAAAAATATATAAAAATTTTGAGGAAGGAGATTTAAAGGTCATATCACATCTCTCAAATATTTTGTATACTTGTAAATTCTAGTTCTCCATTCTCTTATATGATAAAGGCCAGACTCGAACTGGTCTTTGAGGAGGAGGTTATTTTAGTTATAATTGGTTGTTATGTGAATTATTTTTATCGATAAGTGATGCATAATAATTCCTCTAAAATTAAGAAAATAAAATAAATTTAATTTCTTCTTTGAAATTAATTTATTAGAAAAGGTTATAAATAAAACATTATACTATGAAGTGTCACTAAATAATCATTTATGCTTGTTTCATGAGAGTAGCATTATGAACCTGGGTCTTTTATTTTCAGTCATTTTGACCTACTATAGGGTTTATGTCCATTATTTTTGGATTTTCCCATCTTTTATGCATTAACTTTTACACCAATAGGGTCCTAATTTGAATTTAAGAAGCCTATAAATACATATTTTACATCAATGCATGTAGCACAAGTGGAGTACAAAAGAGATATTGTATACACATAATATTTTAAAATTTTATCAATTATTGATGTTTTATCTCTTACAGGAACCCATCGAATCTCTATATCTATGATTACATGCCTTAAAAGATGCACCAAGAAAGGGGTGGATAAACCATTGTTGATTTGCAAGACAATTATCCCCTATATTACCACTTGAAATCTACACGACCAACTCTTATACACTTCATTAATATTTTCCTCTTCCCTTACACACTCCTCCAAGTAATTAACCACCTTATTTATCCCCTATATAAGCCAAAAAACCCCTTTTTGACATTTATTGAACAAAGTCAGCCTAGGCCAACCTTGTATTTAAGTTATATTTTCATGTTACAAGAGTTTGTCAACCTTGGTCAACCTAGTCTAAGACTTAGCTTGCTTTTATGAATGAATGATATAGGGTTGATTGTGTTGACTCTATCATCTAAAATTTTGGAAAGGTTTAGGGAAAGATTTATCTATATATACACATCCATTTCCATCATTTATTAGGAAGAGAAGAATAAGAACATCATATATTATGCATATGCTTATCCACCATTTGACTTGAGAAGCATTGCTTAGGTTTCTAATACTACACTTGGAGATATGTATCTTGTCTTGTGGATAAGTATTTTGGATGCATAGAGAAGTTTTATAGCCTAGAGCTGACTTATCCTTGTTATCCTTACATACCATAGCAACCTCTTGCAAAGCACCTTGGCCAAGGGAGAGATTGAGGCTCAGTAGATTCATCTTCAAAGGCAAGTATTCCTAACTTTGTTCCTCCTTTGTTAAAGTAGATAGATTTTCTTTTGTTAGATTATACACTTCTCTCTTATGTATTAAAATTTCCTATGCATTGGCTTAATTATAGATCTTTTATGCATGTTTGCTTTTTATGTGTATTACCCCCATTTTGTGCCACAAGATTTGGTGAGCACTAGATTAGATTTTACTTTACTTTGTGAATATGGAAACCATAGGAACTAGCAAGGATTATTTCATGGTGTTGCTTGATTAGAGGCTTTAGAACTCTCTCTAGTGATATTATTGTGGTAAGGGACCCCTTGGTTTGGTCTAGTGTATCCATCTTGGTCATGACCCTAATTTTATAAATGTACCAACAAGTAGAAGTTTGTGTGATTTATCTTCTCTAAGCCAAGATTGATTTGTAGATCAGTCTCATTTTACCTTGTATACCTTATGGTGAACCTAACATGAACCATCACCTCATGCTTATAGCTATCATGTATCCTCTCTCACCAGTTTAAACCACCTCACCTAATCTGGGGAAAATAAAACCATAGGATAAGCTAAAGTGAAAGGTTCATAAGGTGACAACACCCCATCCAAAATATCATGATGTGTAACCATAATTAGGGCTCCCCATCTAACCTCTTCTACAACAACATATATAAAACTAGATACTAAATATACACCAGATCACATGTATGTATATCTAAAATCATATATCTATCATAAAACAACAATGAAACTAGTATTCTATATCAAAAACTTAAAATAAATTCAAAACATGTCTCACCAGTGCCAATATCACTAACCACAATATCACCATCTACTCATCCACTGAGCACCTCCTCTATTAGCTACCTCCACACCAATTCAAAACTATGATTCACTACTCATGACCATCATGGTCCCCTCCTTAGTGGCCTCTCTATATACCAACTATGTCTTATTGCCATTGTGGTATCCCCCTATGTAAAAGTCACCACCTATGTCTCTTCACTTTGATGGTGTCTCTATCTCTGATAAACTCACAATAGTCATTATTGCCTCTATTATAGTCCCTAATATGATCCTAATATCTTGCATCCACATCCATGTTGTCATCTCCTCTAGGCCTCACTACTTCCTACTATCATTCTCAACCATCCCATGATCTAGATTACTGAGGCCTAATCATCAATATCTCAACAAGTGCCCATCTGCCTCCTCTCCCTCTTAGCTCTCTAGCATGTCATGCCAAATAAGTAGGTATTACTATAGGGGACATTATATATGGAAGTCACAATTATATATGTACATGAGATACTATATGCAGCTCCATCTATGAAGTGTAGTAGCCAATTATCTGCACACATCCCAAACATATAGCAATAGTGGTCCAACTCAGCCATATAGTAGTTATGTGAATGTATAGCTTCCATAAAATCTAAATTTGTGTGATATTATACAAAATTGTAACATGGGCATAGATCATAATACATGCTCTTGCCTCCCTAGAACCACCTGAGGTAACCTATCATTGACTGCATGAGGTAACCCAACAGATTGATACATAGGGAATCTCTCATAAATCCATGTGCTCAGCAAAATGATAAGGTCCATCATATTCTGCCCTCACATTAGTATCCCATACATTTCATGCATGATTTGGACACAAATTATAGAACCAAAATCCTATAAAGATCCTTGATCCAAAAAATATTGGCACAAGGCTATTGCATATAATGGTACCTTTCCATCCAAATTGTGACACAACACCCTTGTCACAATCTCTATCTCAAACCTTCATATATCCTAAATGGCCATGATATAAACATAAAATAAGATAAAATTTAACCCAAGATAGATCATATCTGAGCATCTCACCCATTAGGCTAAGGCTCATCTCTCATTCTTTGACTCTAATGTATCACAAATCACTAATGTCCCATCTATAGGAAGTCCAAACAATACATGGATATCCTCCAAGGTGATCACCACCTCTATAATATCCCACTTTACCTCCCATTGAAAGGTGTTGATCAATCATTCCCATGCTCTTAGGAACATGACAATGAGATCAACACTCAATAGGATTCGTCTCATCTCCATAATACCTCTAAAGCCCAAGGTAACCAGTCGAACCCTATCCACATCCAATGACCACTAAAAAAAATATGATAGCTAGGATGCATCCACCAAGTGCCAAATATATGGTGTCTTTACAAAACATCAAACAATAAATAATGTATTAGATTTCAATGTTATAACAATAAAATACATTCTTCAATATTCTTTAAAAAATTACAAATTAACTACTTCATTAGCTTGTTTGATCTAGTTCTTATTTTATCCCTTATTTTTCATACACAATCAACATATTTAATACTAAATTAGAACTATCATGTTCTTTCTATACTAAAAAATACTTATAGTACACATTCATCCCATTCTTCCAGATGCTATGATCTTGTTTTAAATTGACCCTTTTTTAGCTCTAGCATATTATATTATCCCTCTAGTACATAGTCAGCCTCATTTAACAAACTATATCAACCACATGGTTGAAATAAAATTGCCATAGGGTACTATGTCAGCCATCTACCTATTTCCAATTGGATCAACCCACTACTATGCAATTGGTCATCTCCAGTGATACTATATCGGCTCATTGCTACATAGTCTAGCCCCTATTTTTTCCTTGCCTTGTAAACTGAGTTGACAAGGCCGACTTTGTTCTTAGTTGGTGATGACTTTTTGATCATTTACCATAAATTCCTTAGGCATTTATTTGTCTGATCTTCTCCTACCTACTACCCCATTCTACCCCTAGTTTACTTAAAATTTTTGTAGGGTTAGTTTTGGTATATAGATTTTTCCCACCATCTAATTTTATATATTTAACTTAATTTTAATTAAAATTTCTCAAAATTTTGAAATTAATGCTTCCCTTACTTTCAATACACCCATTTTGTCCACTATGCATCTTCCACATCGTAGTTGTCATCTCCTTACCATGATCACTCTCTAGGCTCAAACTGGGTCTCTCAGAGCAATATTTTCTTAGAATAGTAAAATAGCAAATGAATTGAATTTTCACCCTATTTATATTTATTATTCAAAATTATTTACCTATCAAATATTTACAATTAGATTTCATTTTTCAACCATAACTTTGTTTCTACTAACTCTTTTTTTGAACTAAAAGATGTTCTAGAATCTTGACATTGTAGAGAGTCTTTTCACATATTACATGTATAATTTACAAAAATTTCAATTTTTTGCTAATTTTTACAGGTTTGCATAATGTTCCCTACATTGGAAACCTTCATATTTATTTGAGTTCATTAATTTTATACAACATCAAGGTAAGTAAAGATACATATTTTTCAAATTTTCTCTTTCATTTATCTTATTTACTTCTTATTGCAATTTATTTAGCTTCAGCATTGTGTGTTCTTGTGTTATTTTCCCTAAGCACCATCCCATGTTACACCTACGTGACATGTGATGATATTTGAGTGGGAAATATGTATACATAATATTTTTAAACTTTATTAATTACTAATGCTTTATCTCTTGAAGGAATCTGTTGAGTCTCAAACTCTCTAAGTGCATGCCTTAAAGGTTACACTAGGAAAGGGGTGGGAAAACTATTGGTACTTCTCAAGATTATTGTCCCTTACACTACCAATTGCAATCTACACAACCATATCTTATAAAATTCACTAAACTTTTCCTCCTCCCTTACAAAATCCTCTAAGTATTTCACCACATTATTAAGCCCCCACCTAAACCAAAAACCCTTTTCAATATTTACCGAACAAAGTCAGCCTAGGTTGACCCTATATCTAAATTATATTTGCATGTTACGGGACTTTGTTGGCCTTGGCCAACCTATTCTAGGACCTAACTTGATTTTATGAATTAATGATACAGGGTCGATTGGGTTGACTCTATCAACTAAACTTTTGAAAAGGTTTAGGGTTAGATTCATCTATATATACACATCTATTTCCACCACTTTTTTAAAAGAGAAGAACATCATAAATTATGCATTTATTTATCCACCATTCCACTTGAGGAACATTACTTGGGGTTATAATACTACACTTGGAGATATGGATATTGTCTTATGGAGAATATTTTGGATACATAGAGAATTTATGTATCCGAAAGCTAACTTATCCTTGTTATCCTTACATAAAAAAATTCCCTCTTGTGAAGCACCTTGGGCAAAGGAGAGATTGAGGCTCAACATATTCATCTTCAAAGGTAAGTACTCCTAACTGTGTTTTTCCTTTGTTAAAGTAGATAGATTTACTTTTGTTAGCTTATATTCTTCTCTCCCATGCATTAATATTTCCTATACATTGGATTAAATATATATCTTCTATGCATGTTTAATTTTTATGTTTATTACCCCCATTTTGTGCCACAATCTTTGGTGAGCACTAGATTAAATTTTACTTTACTTTGTATTTACTTTGTGAATATAGAAACCATAGGACCTATCTAGGGTTATCACATGGTATTATTTAACTAGAGTTGTAACCCTCTCTAGTGACATTATTATGTTTAGGAACCCCTTGGTTAGGTTTAGAAGATCCATCTTGGTCATGAGCCTAATTGTCTAAATGTACCAACAAGTGGAAGTGTAAATGTGATTTATCTTCTCTGAGTTAGAATTGATTTATAGATTAGCTGCATTTTACATTTGGTAAGGGACCCATTGGTTAGGTCTAGTGGATCCAACTTGGTCATGACCTTGATTTCTAAATTTACCAACAAAAAAAAGTGTAATTTTGATTTATCTTCTTTGATCTAGGATTGATTTGTAGATTAGTTGCATTTTGCCTTGTATACAGATACTAGTGAAATTCAAGAGTGATAATCTAATTTAAAGTAAGGCTCTAATTTTATTGAAAATAAAAATTGAAGTATTTATAACATAATTTGATTCAAAATTAGAGTCTTCATATTGCCTCATGCCACATGTTCATGCTATTAAAAAATCATATAAGGAATAGTGCTTATATACATAATTTCTTGTTAAAACACATTGAGTATTATCTTCCAAAACTATTCTAAAATATAGGCCTAATAATAATGGAGGGATGACACTTTCCCCTTAATTATTACCCATTTTTAAATATTTTTTAAGGTTTTGTGAGTTGATTAGAGTTTCAAGGTAGGAGATCAGTTTCCCAGTGACTTGCAACAAATTATGAAAAAGAGAGCAAGGTATTCAAATCCCAGAAGAAGAGGAACAATGTATTCAAATTTATTTTTATAATATTTAAAATTATATTAACATACTAGTATAGTCTTGGAAGAGTCAATATAGGAGTTTTATGCTTTTAGTCCTCCAAGAAAAACTCTTTATTCACTTTTAAAAATAATCAATTTTGTTTGCTTTGCTATTGGACATGTTTCCCACTATTTTTATCTTCTATCTATATATTTTTGAAAATTTTGTATTATTATCATAACCCCCTCTATTCACATTTTGATTTTTCTATAATATTCCTTATTGTACTTAGATCTTATTTTACTATTTTATTTGATTAAATCTAATTTGATTTGATTACGAAAGATGTATGGGTAGGTGTAAGTGCATCTAGATGTGTACCCACTTTTGTATACTAAATTTTGGTGATATTGTGTCCACTTACACCATTAGGGTTATTATTTCTATTGTGATATATCTAATTTTTATAAGTCTTTTTCCATTTGTTTGCATATCATTATCCCTAGCCCTTGTGTATTGTTGAGTTTGTTATACTTGTATATCATAAACCATCATTGTGTTGTGCCCTCTCCCTAGAGATATATCTTTAAATTTCCTATAATATTACTTTTTTTAAGGGTATTTATATACCATATTATATTTTATTCACCCTATTTTTTCCTTTGTTTTTTCCTTCTTAGGGTATTTTACTATCATATATTTTTGTCCCTGGTCATTCACTTTGCTATAAATTTTGTGTAGGAATATTAATAGATGTGATTAAATTATAGCATACTCTTTAATGTTGTTATATACATGGCATATTGATATATTTTGTTGATTATTTTGTATCATACTTTTGTTAGTGTACAATGCTTATTGATGTTTAATTGTTTCTTTTCAATGATATATCATAGAATTTTATCATATTTTAAGACATGATAGGGTTGTATGTGATGATAATTCATTGTGTGTTTATACCCTTTACAACTATATATTTTTCTTAGTGACCTCTATAGACATATATTTTAGGAGTTTAGGCATTTCCCAATATATGATGAGTTGTTATGAGGTAGACCATGCTATAATGAGAAGGTATAGAGAAAATAATTCAATAGTGTCTTTTAATCATTCTCAACCTCAAGGTGGGACTAATCCAAACATCCCTCATAATATTCTTCAAGCTCACAAGCTTAGATTTCAAGCTACTAAATATTTCGATGTTATATATCAAATCAAGAACACTCAAGAAAAAATATCAATTATAGAATTAGTTGCAAGTTCTAATTTTTACAAATATATTATTTATGAAGTCTTATCATACACTACTTTTCCAAATGATACTTGACCTTCTCACTTTGTTATTATCATTAGATATTTGATGGATAATGAGAATTTTACTACTTTTGAGCATGATATGCTACCTCTAAAATATATTTTGGATTAATATTTACCAATGCATATTTAATTTTTTTTATAGGGTTAAAAAATGGGTTTTAATGGGTTTCATAATAGTACATGTATAAAATATATTAAACAAATGAGAAATCAAAACATACATGAAATAAAAGCTCCAAGGACTAGGCATACATTATCCAAAAAGATACTAAACCTTTAGATACATTCCATAAATATTTATCAAATAAATTAAGACCTAGGTAACAACAAAAAATGAAGGGCAACTAGCTAGCATAAAGTTAAGGGTAAAACTTGTCTGAGTAGTCGACCAAACCCATGGTCTTGGTGATTTATTTTGAATTATTTATTCATTATTTTATAATATGACCCCTAGTTCTCATGCTAGGGCCTTCATTAGATACTTTTACCTCTCTCTTATTGGGTGGAGTTTGATTTTTAGCTATAACATGTCCTTATTTTTTCTTGGCTAGATCATGCAGTCCTTCAACCTAAATTATTTTCTTAGAATGGTAGCCTCCCCTACTACCCTCTCTCTAAAAAATTCCATGTCTTTCCCCTCTCAACCATAATGAATATCAGTTCCTTCAAATTTTATGAGCAATAATTGGGTCCTCAATTCCTTCATTTCCTTGCTCAACTAATTGCACAATTGTTGTTGTATGGATAGTTTAGAATCCATGTTCTCCATAATCACTTCTAGTTCCAAGATTTTTTACTCTTGGGTGTAGGAAACTCATAAATTTCCTCAATCTTTTCCTTGTTGGATCTCCCTTTTACTCCTGAGATGAGCTCATGATTTTTTTAATGTTTCAACCATTTTATTCTTAGGCTTCTTTACCTAGACAATATTTTTCTCTTTATCTTTATATTTTTTAAACTATTTTATACAAATATGGATTTGGATTGAAATAGGCACAATAAACTTGTTTAAACTATTTTATACAAATATGGATTTGGATTGAAATATGCACAATAATGGTATATAATGGTCAAGGCTTGAAAAAATGAGTAAGGTATAATAGATCCTATTCTTCTAAGTTCTCATAAAGATGAGAAAGGTATTCAATATATTATGGATGTTAAAATTCAATAAATTCCCTTTTTAAGTGATGATGGATATCTAAGAGTTCACAATCATAAGAGTGATATTATAGAAAAATCTATCCATATTCAATTTACCAAATCAACCAAGAGTCGTGTATAATAAATTTAAAACATTATGCATAAATTAGACTATGCCATTATATCTCAACAAGGAGACTTACAAGTTATATATCCTAGTTTAATTGATTGTCAACAACATATGAAATGCCTTAGAAGTTAACTTTATATGAAAACCATGCACTCAACCAACCATAAATTAGCTGATCTTTTTTTAAGATTTGTTCTCTCTTCTTATTCCAGCTCTTGTGATAGCCATTGGTTCATATTCATTTTTAGAGAATACCTAAAATAGTTTTACTAGATAAAGGATCTAGCATATTGAGGACAAAAACAACACATACTACATGCTTTCAGTTGATCTCTGACTTGATCAAGTTTGAGGCTTTTTACTTAAATTTATTTTGTTTATTTATATTATATTATTCAAATTATTCTTATAGTATATTATATTTATATTCCATAAAAAACAAATTTGATAGGAAGAATAATCATTTCCTTTTCCAGTCTTTGCAACAAAAAAATAGTAGTTAGTCTCTTTGTTTGCTTGTACTCATTAGATTCATTCATAGTATATAATATTTAATTTAAATCATAGGTTAATATTATAATATGACTCAAATAGTTTCAAAATTTAATATTTTTGAAATGAACCCTTTTCATTCTCAAACACACACACTAGCAACTAGAAAACCCTATTTCAGCTTAGGTAGACAAAACAAACTTGTTTTAATGTTTATTTATCTTATTTTGAAAAAAATAATTTAAACAATCATTATATTAAAAACAAAACATTAATCATAGCTAGTGTGCATCCAATCCAGGAAGATTGAAAGTTTGTTTCAACTTGCATATGAGCAAAATAAGTGTTAGGAACTTAATAATATTTTGTTATTTAGAATATAAACCTATTATTTAATAATTGGAGTTTTTTTTTTTTTTTTTTTAAAAAAAATCACATAGATACATTCATACTTTATTTAGAAAATCACAAAAATAATTGCTTTTAACTTACACCTCGGAAAAGTAAAAATCAGCATTTGCATAGTTAAAGTAGATTTATTCTCTTACCTTACATGAATTGAAAATCAATTGGAAAAAGAAAAAAATAAGTATTATTTAATTTTATTTTATGTTATTTATCTTTATTCACTTCCAATTATTTATTTTACGCAAGTAGTTAAGCTTTTATTTCAGTCATATATTCCTAAAAATAACAAAAAAAAATCAAACTGTCAAAAGCCTTGTCAAACTGAGCATAAGCACTCAAAAACCTTGATTCAACAGTACAAAAAGTCTTTTTAGAAAACATTTACAAATATAATATCATACCCTTATACTTTTCCTATTATCCTTTGGATGACACTTTTTGAGAAACTTGGTCTTATTAGAGAAGGTCTTTGCCCTAGGGTTAGAACACCTGGTCCTATAATCAACACACAATTAGATATTAGTGCCTAACTAAGAATTAGAATTTTTAGTGTTACACCTATTCTCCACCTCATTTTTGATGATATTATTTATATATATGATAAATATAAAATTCTTTATCCACCAATCCTCATCCTCCCCTAGATGGAGGTTGATAATATAATGTGATTCAATCCTAGATCCTTGCTTCCACTCCCCTTCTTTTCCTTGGATCTAGCCTCATCATATATCACTCATGTTTTTTGATGACATTGATTATGAATATTCAACCCAATATATTTTATTTCATCCCTCAATTCATTCAACCTAACCACCCCCATTTTTCCAATCCTAGTATTGATCAAGAACTTCATCTCCTTGTTATCTCAAACACCAAAGGACCTTAGAACTCTATTTCTGCTCAACTAGATGATCTTAATGATAAACATGATGCTAGAGGGGAATTTTGGTTATATCACAAGAATACATTTCCACCACCCAATCCAAAACTAATTTCACCCAATAGTTAACCTAATTCATAGTTTTGTCTATCGCCCATCTATTACATTGGTTATCTTAGCCTAACCTCAAGAAGTTGAGTGCACAGTTTAGCATGTGTTATTCATGTGTACACAAATTTATGAACTTTAAGTGAAGTATTTCCATATTTTTTTCTTTCTCTTTTTTCTTCTCCTTCTCCTTTTATCCTTCTTGCATCTTATCCTCTCCTTAGATTTATTCCATGAGTATCTATATACCCCCAGAATATGTCTAGATAGGACCTAGGCAGATCTCTTAGCTTGGAGGGATACATAAAGAGCTAACTAAACTTTGGTGAGTCTTTATTATTGAGTTGTAATAATACTAATTTTATCACAAATGTATATTATAAATCTTATAATTGTTCTCATTGCAATACTCAAACCAAAACCACAATCCCTATTCATGAGGTGTGGGACTATTTGAAACCACTAGCAATCATTTTGACTCCAATGTTATGACCCTCACTAGAGGAGGTATGGCCACTCCTTTTATGGTCACTAGACCATAAATTATCCTATAGATCCTATATGCAAAAATTATTTCTAAATATGATCATTATCTATCAAAGACCTACCATTTGGAGGATGAGGTTAATTGCATGCAAGTGGATACACATCCCTTTAGCAGGAACCATAATGTGTCTAACCCATTGGTGAAAAACTTAGCCACTTAACATGAGGCTCATACTTTCATCAAAACCTTGGACGGTCGTATTTACAACATAAAGAATAACCAACAATATTAGATTCAACGGATGGGCCCAAATCCTCCTACACAAGTTCATCATTATCATTCTCCCATCTAAACCATATCCCCTAAATAATTTCAATAAAAATATTACATGTTTCTATCACAACAAGAGCATACACTTCCACCAAGTTATGTCTTAAATCAACCCCTCAAGGACATCCTTACTTATGGAGTCCCTAGCTCTGACACTTCCAAAATTATTCCACCCTACCAAGTAATTTTTTAAACCCAAATGGGATGTGTATTAAACTACACATAACCTCCAAAAATAAATGTGTTGACCAGTAATCCACCACCCTTTACCTCTTTGAATTACGTGCCTCCCACATACACTCCTCCCACACAATCTATCCATGTGCCACTTTATGTACCTTTGGGCTATGTGCAAACCACATACACCCTTCCTTAACAAATCACTAAACCTTATACATATAATAACCTTCATCCACATTTTCACATGTTCTCTAAATCTACTTAATTGAATAATTATTTCTTAGCTTATTCCACTTCATCCTATCAAGCTTGTTCCATTCCTCCTAATGGTTACGCAAGAAACCCCTATGCAATCCCACCCTTCCAATATAGTTTGACCACATAAAAAATTAACTTCAAAAACATTGGGACTTATGTCATATACCTTAAGGAACCCCTTGACCTCAACATACGAGGATTTCTTCTTTTGCATTTCCTACCAAACCTTCCCAAGTTCAAAAGGGAAGGAGATCCCAATGCATACCTTAAGGGTTATGCCACTAATGTGAGGGAGGTTTTCCTTGTTGTGGGGTTGTTTCCAAAATATTTCTTAAAACCCTATAATGAATAGTGATTGATTGGTATTTTGACCTTATTGAAGGGTCCATTCATTTATTTTACCAACTAATGGTTGAGTTCATCAAGGCTTTCAATATGAATAAGCTTTGGAAGATTGGCATTCGAGAGATTATCCACATCAATCAAGAATACAATGAATCAAATGCCCATTTTATAACAAGATGGTGGAAAGTCCTTTATTCATACATAAATGCTCCTCATATGGACCAGAAAGAGATGTGTAACCTCTTATTTCACTCCCTTAATAAGAAGATGAGGGATGATGTTCTAAAATTCCCCTATTGGTCCTATAAATAATCTCTTGTGATCATGCTATGAATAAATTGGGAAACCATTTATAGTGGTCGATAAACCTATGGGGATAATAGGTGAGTCATCACATTAAACTAAAATGTATTTAAGAATATGAGCCAAAACACTATCAATAATCAAGAACCTAAAATCCTTAATCAAACTAAAAATGCCATGATCAATGGTGTGATTGATCAAGGCAAGAATATTAATCATGTTCCAAAAAACCCATCTCAGCCCATGAATAACATAAATTCTAATAAAAACATAGATATGTGGAACCAAAATCCCCCATCTATGATTCATGCAGTTGAATTTCATCATCCACTACCTAAAAACATAGAGTATCAAAATTAAAACCAAAACCAATTTTAGCATGTTGAGAGTTTTCCTCAGTTTTAAAACCAAACCTATTACTAAATAAATAATCAATAAGGGTTTGGTTAAAAGGGACAAATTCAAAGGCTTAAGGATTATGATATTAATGTATACTATACTTTCACTAAGTCATTGACATGATACTCAAAATTCCAAGGAGTATAATAAGTTTATACAGAGACTCCCTAAGGATCAGAGACAAAATTTTGTGGACATGTTCTTATGAAGCATAGGGGAAATTTTCCAAACCCCTCAATGTAGTCCTGTCACTCCTAAAAATAAATATCTCCAAAATTATCATAACCCCTTTCCAAACCATCAAGCACAAGCTATTACAAACTAAGATGAGGGTAAACTACAAAACCAAGTGATTCAATAACGCCAACCCACTCTTATGTGCACTAATGACATGGAAGCCTCTACATTTAGAATCTCCAACACTAATGTTTTCCTTCAATTAGGGATATAATTCAAGATCAAAATGATAGGGTTTATAGAGTTATAGGTTTAACAATAGGCTAATATCATTACTTGTACCATAAAATATCAGTGTACTATTACTCATCCCTCAAACATTCTTGATACCAAGTCTATCCCTAAGCCTGTGGGGAACTATTATTTAATTTTAGATATTAGCAAAACATTCTCCCACATTTCATAATTTTATCTCCTTATAAACTCACCCTCCCATCAATCAACCTTGATTTATGCCCTAGGTCTAGGGCATTTGTCTAGTGTTACTCCCCTACCATAGGCAAAAATCAACCACATTACTCCTGATATGTTCCCACTTGGGCAGGATTCAAAAGATGTTGATTATTCCTTTTTTTTGCATAGCCTCTCTCCTAACTCTAATATATCTAGGAGATAGGATCCAACCTTGTTCTTAAAATTTTGGATTTATAATAATTATGTGAAACAACTTACTAATGATAATTTCATTGTAATATTGCTTAAATATAGTTGGTCTATTAGAAATCGATATGGATCTTTGATTGTTAAAGGTGATCAAAATAATGGTTTATATATCTTCTCTCCTTCTGTATATTATATTTCATGACATAGTAAAAATGAATCTCAACTATGACATGAAAGATTAGGACATGTTAATGTTATAAGTTTATATATGTCTGATTAAAAAAAAATTGGATTTATATACCTTCTCATCATGAAACTTGTGAGAGTTGCTTACATGGTAAGCAATATATTAACCCCTTTCACAAGAATCATGATACAAATTCCTTGTATCCTTTAGAATTGATTCATGTTGATGTTATAAGACCTTTTAAATGTGTATGTATTAATATTTATTTTTATACTATCACTTTTATTGAGGATTGCAATAGAATTATTTGGTAATATTTCATTAAAAATAAATCTAATGTGTTGTCTAAATTCAAAGAATTTAAAGCTTTTGTTAAAAAAGCATCTAATTTTCCTATTAAGAGATTAAGAATTGATAATGTGATGAATATTTTTGTAAATATTTTGATTCTTTTTACATTAGTTATGGTATTCAAAGGGACTTAACAACTCCCTTAGCAAAATTGTATTGCTGAAAGGAAAAAACTAAACCATTATTGAGATGGTTAGAACAATGTTACATTCTACAAATGTTCTTCCTAGTTTTTATGGGCCAAATCCATGAATAATATTGTGCATATTATGAATATAATACATGCTTAATATTTGCATTTTTCTACATCAAAATAGCATTTCATTTGCTTTGATAAAACTATTTTGTTGTTACTTTAGAGATACTAACTATATTGATAGTGCATCATCTACATTGTATTCGTTATTAAAATTATTTATTTTAACTCTTTTAAAATGTTTATTACAATTATTTTGTAATATATATATATTTGTCTTAGATGAGAAAACAAAGAAAATATATAAATATTATGATTATTTTCAATTCATATGAGTTAGCATAGAAATACATTATATGCATAACATCATGCTTAATTTGATAAGATAATCATGTTTAGTTATTGCATTTAGTAAGAAGATCATGCTCAGTGAGTTTGGATCTTTTGTGTTTCAATTTCTTAGATACTCTTACTTGACTATTTTATCATTTGTTTTTTTATGCAAACATCTTTTTATGCTTCGTTTGATAATAAGATATGTTATGACATGCAAAGTGTAAATGGAGTTTATATTATTGGCTCTCCATCATTTCTTTTACTAAATATTATATACATACATCTCTAAAGTTATTTGTTTCAATCTCATATTTTTTTGATTGAATGACTACATATTACGTTAAAATTATCCATAGTTGATGTATGAGATGTTATATCTCAATCTTTGTTGAAGCATATTAAAAATTGCAAAGTTTTGATAAGACTCAAATGATAAAATGAGTTATTTCTAATAAGATATATAATGTTTGGCTAAACTTAGTATCATATTATTAGTAAATTATTATATGTGCATCACATGACAGCTGAGGATGCTCATCTTATTAATATTGGAGATGTCTAATTATGAACTGTATACAATAATTTATGTTTTTTCACTAAATTTGTAATCAAAGTGGTGAGTTTGTTTTAAATGTTTTTTACCATAGAAAAATGCATGTCATATTTTTATGTATTTAGTTATTTTGATGCTAACCATACTATGCTATCATAAATCTATTTTTAGATGTGTTGTTTTGTGTAGGTACACAACACTCACAATTTAAACATATTAAAATTTATATACATTTTATCTAAGAAAAAATCTTCAATGGTGATATAGGTTTGCAATTTTGTTGTAGGATGAAAAAGTGGTAGATATCTTCATAAAACCACTTGGTGCTATCAAGTTCTATCAATTTCATATAATGTTGGGCCTCTCAAAGTTGTCATTGAGGGTGAGTGTGCATGACAGTGTCACTTCCTAATGGCCATGTGTTCATTATTCTTTTCTATAGTTATTATCGTTATAAATCATTGTAAACTCATGTGAAAGTTATGTTATTTAAGTAAACTTCATGTGAAAGTTTTAATTTTTTACCATAATACATTAAAATCATACTTTGTAATGGAGATCCTTATGTTATAAAAGGCTCTAACAATGCTTAGTGATTATTCATAAGAAACTGTGAGAGATAATCTCACAATCATGCTAGCCTAAACTTACTTTTGATTAGTTTATGGATTATAATTTCTTTTATTTCAAAAGGTGGTGTTTGGCATGATGAAGGTTTTTAAATCCTTCAAATGTGTACATAGTATAGTTCATTTTTTATCGAGGTGACGGGGTAGATGCACAAAGTTGAGAGGTAAAAAATATGACACAATAAAAAATACAAAGAATTTTATGTAAAGGGCATACACCCTTTTTTTTAGATCAATGCAGAATAAGGAAAGATTAGTCCTAACCCTAAAAGCATATGCCCTTTGTAGTCCAAAAAAAATATGCCCTTTGGACTGCAAAGGATGCATGCCCTTTGTAAAGGACATACACCCTTTAGACAACAAAGGATGCATGCCCTTTTAAAAGAGCATACACCCTATAAACTGTAAAAAAAATCCCATGTTTGATGTTTTTCAAGGATATATTGCAAACATCTATTTAGTAAAATAAATGTTAAGTATAAGAATATAAAATGTAATATAAAATTAAATATAAAGTTATACTTTAAATTTATTTTACTAAATATAAAAAAATAGGGCCACTCAACATCTTCTAAAATTAAATACAGAGTTGTAAGACTTACCATTTAGTTAGTTTTTTAATTTTCATTGCAGTCAACTCTTAATTTATATAACTTCAAGATCAGAAAATAGAATAATAAACAAGGTGATTAAGTCCTAAGCACTGCTACAGTATTATCTATAGGCATGTTTGGTCTTGAAAAAGTGTTATTAATCTAACCTCATCAAAGGATTCTTATAGATATTTATCAAGATGTTTGGATACTATATCTAAGGATAAGAAACCAATTTTATTTAGTGTTTTCTTAAGAATTAGAATTTAATGGAAACTCTACTCTTTAGGTCCGAATGGCCTAATCTGCTTACTTGGAAGGATATTGACTTGGCTTAACTGTCAAATGATTTGAATCACTTTACTTGTAAGTATTCTATAGTGTTTACATAATAATAATGGACCTTCATAATAGGTTTATAATTAATCAACAAAGTTGAAGATGTACTATACTTGGAGTTTGTTCTCTTTGCCTTAGAATCTTTTTAACAACCTTGTTCTAAACTTCAAAAATGAACTTTAATTAATAGGTCTATCAATATGCATAAATTAATATCCTACAGCATGAAACCTAAAGAATATATATAGTAATGATAGAGTCATTCATACATTACATCTACTATATACATAATATTACATTTGGGTATTTGGTCACTCATACACGACATCTTCCTGTGGTCATGATATGGTCACTCATATTGGACATGAATGAAGCCAATAACCCTAGTTAATTTCATTTCCACCTAAACCATTAATCCCAAACACCTAACCCTAAACACTAAACCTTAAACCCTAAACATTAAAACCTAAACCCTAAACCCCAAACCCTAAGCCATAATTCTTGAATTATGAACACTAAATAATATACCTAAACCCTAGACTCTAAGCCCTAAATATTAAATCCTTAACCATAATACATTAACCCTAAAACAAAAACAATAGTCCATAAACACTAAACTATAGACCTTAAACATATAAACTTAAAACATTAAACCCTATACTCTAGACCCTAGACCTTAAACCCTAAAACTTAAATGTAAGCCCTTAACTCTAAACCCCAAACCATAAATCTAAAATCATAAATCGTAAACCCTAAAACCTAAATGTAAGCCCTTAACTCTAAACCCTAAGCCTAAAACCATAAACCATAAACATTAATTCCTAAACTAAAAATTGTAAACCCAAATCGAAAACTTAAAACCCAAAACCTTAACTAAACACTAAACCTAAATCCTTTAACCCTAAACCTAAAACCCCAAACCATAAACACTAAACCCCAAATCCTAAACCCTAAGTCCTAATCCTAAAACATTAAATCCAAAGCCCTAAATACCAAACACTAAGTTCCAAACCGCAAACCCTCAACCAAACCCCCAAGACCAAAACCTTGAACCTTACACGCTAAACCCTAAACTCTAAGTGTGAAACCATAAACCCAAAACCCTAACCTTAAACACCAAGCCCCAAACCATAAAATATAAATTTTTAGTCCCTTAAGCCATAAAACATAAATCTCAAACCTTTAAGCATAAAATATAAATTATAAGCCCTAAATCCTAATCCCTAAGCCATAACATTGAAACTTGAACCCTAAATACTAATCCCTATACACTAAACCCTAAGTTATGATTCTTGAACCATCAACTATAAACCTTAAACTCTAAATTTATAAATCCTAAACCTCTAGCCATAAACCATAATCTTGAGTTATCACCTATATGGAGAAAGGAAAGGGGGCATTGGCCAAGCCATGTCTTGAAAGGATAGGGGTCATTCTAACCTATATAGAGAAAGGAGTGACTTGGGACATTCATGTAAAATGATTAAAGTTGGATTCAAGATGAATTTATAAATAATTTATGGGTTTTTTAATCAATGGGTCTATCAATATGCATAAATAGCTATCATGTAGCATTCAACCTATGTCATACATATAATAATGATACAGTCATTCATACATTACATCTACCCCATAACTAGTACTACATGTACATATGTTGTCACTCATACATGACATATTCTTGTATTAGTGACACATTCACTCATACCAAACACAAATATAGTTAATCACCCTAGTACACTCTATTTAAACCTAACCATTAACCCTAAAATATAAACCCCACACCCTAAAAATGATAAACCTTGAACTTTGAACCCTAAACACCATAAACCTTGAACACTTAACCCTAATACATTATCCGTAAACCTAAAATAATAATACCTAAACCCTAAAATATAGAACCTAAACATAGAACCTTAAACCCTAGACCCTAAGCCTTAAAACCTAAACTTTAAGCCCTTAACCCTAAATCCCAAACCATAAGCCTAAAATCCTAAATTGTAAACACTAAACCATAAAACCTTAACCCTATACCCTTAATATTCAACATTAAACCTTAAACACAAAATTCAAAATCATGAAACTTAAACCCTAACCATCGAACCCCAAACTTAAATCCCAAAATCATGACCCCTAAACTCCTAACATTGAACCTTAATATTGAAACCCAAAGCACTAAATCCTAAACCTTAAAATTTGAACCCAAAACCATATAACCTCAAACACAAAACCATATACCCTAAATCCTAAAATTGGATAAACCCTAAACCTTAAAACCTAAATGCAAGAACCCAAACAATCAATCTGAAACACTGAAATATAAATTTTGAACCCTAAACCCTTAACCTAAAACCCTAAAAATTAAACCTAAATGACAAACACTAAACATACATTGTGAAGACCACACCATAAAGGAATAATGCAAGCATTAGTAGTTCATCTCAACCCCCTCTCCACTTTCCTATCATAATTCCTACACAAGTGCAAAGATTTCAATGCAAGGAGAAAATATGCCATAAAAAAGTCAATGGTACAAATGCTAATAATTTATACTCATGACCCACATCATTCTTTGAGAATAACTCACAAACATGATAAGATCCAAAATGCTTTGGCCCTTTCACTTACTGATTTGGAAATAATTGTGTCTAGAATAAGGATTTCACCTCATACGAGGCAAGCACAAAGAGATAATTTTTTATCTATCATCATTTTTCATCATCCCTCATCGTTCAAAATAAATTTTTGCCATGAAAGTGTAAAGAGGATATTATCTTATTTACACCATGTAAATCATTCAACAATCTCCTTAGAGTAATCCATCATGACCGTATCTAATCTATTAGACATGAATCAGAATAATCGCCCTAGTACATTCCAATCAAAACAAAAAGAATTAAAACACCATTCAAGATTCATCTAAAAAAGATATTATTTAGTCTGAAATAAATTTATACTAACTACTGGATTATAACACACTCTACTAGATGAGGGAGTGACTAGGGATGATGAAAGAGTGATTAGGTATGATGAAGGACAATGAGGAATGAGGATAGATGAGGATGGAGTGATTAGGGATGATTAAAGATGATGAGAGTTGATGAGAGAGTGATTAGGGATGATAAGGGATAATTAAAGATGATGAAGGATTGACTAGGGATGATAAAAAATGATGATGGTTAATGAGGGAGTTATTGAGTATGATGAGGTATGATGAGAGTGTGACTAGGGATGATGAGAGATTGATTAGGTATGATTAATTTTGATGAGGTTTGATGAGGCAGTGTTTAGGGATGATGAGGGATGATGAGGGAGTGACTGGGATGGTGAGGGTTGATGAGGAAGTGATTAACAGTAATGAAGGATGATGATAGCTAATGAGGGAGTGATTAGGGATAACAAAAGGTAAATAGAACTGGTGAGGTAATGAATAGGGATGATAAGTGAATATGAGAGTTGATGAGGGAGTGATTAGGGATGATGAGGGTCAATGAGGGAGTGTCCTATGTGAATTTAGAGTGCTAAAATATGACTTTATTCTACATGACTTTGGAATCATGCATGAGATTAAAATTAAACAATGCATGGATTGACCATCTATCTGACATTTATTTTAGAGTGAATAGTATATTTTTAGAATGAATTTGAATGGTGTTTGATTTATTTTATTTTGAATGGAGTTTATTAGTGTGATTAACTACACTCATGTCTAGTATAAGTTTTCATATCATGACTATAGGTCGATGTCATGTATGAGTGAATGCATACATATATGTAATAAGTATATGATATATGCCATGTATGAGTGATTGTATCATAACTATAGGTATGTTACAAGTTACATGACATAGGGCAGTCATTTATACATATTGATAGATCTATTGATTGAAAAACCCACAAATTATTTAAGAATCCACCTTCAAGATCAGGTATTCAATTAGATATGACATACTCAAGTAGGTAAAGTAGGTATGGCATACTCAATTAGATAAAATATGGGACATAATCAATTGGATATATCTATTACATACGTAACATGATTTGTAACTATATTTTGTATTCTATCTTTTGATCCTAAAATTTTGAAAATTAGTTATTGATCGGAATGAAATTTGAAAAATTAACTTCTAAATGGTAACTCCTATAGCTCTATAATCAATTTTAGAAGATGTTGATTGGCCCTAATTTTTTATATTTAATAAAATAAATTTAAAGTATAAGTTTATATTTCATTTTATATGCTTACACTTCAAATATAAAATGTAAGTTAACTATTTGAAGTATAAGAATATCAAATTAAATGTAAACTTATACTTAATATTTATTTTACTAAATATATATTTGCAATATATTCTCGTAAAATACCAAACAAGGCAAAAAAATTTGTAATCCAAAGTTCTTAACAACTACCTCTATATATATATATATATATTATATATATATATATATATATATATATATGTCTTTCAAAAAGGCGTATGCCCTTTCAACATTTCAATATTTTTTAGTGTTTTCCCTCCAAATTTATCTTGGATACAGGTTTGGGGAGGTTTGAACCCAGCTTGAAATTGGTCATGGAGTAGCCTACTTAGTTTCTATAAAATTTAATAGTAGTTTTCATCTTTATCGACACATCTAATCAGGTAGTTGTTATTATTTATTTTTTAAAATTATATGGGTTTGTAGAGGAGAAATATAGTTTTAAAAAATATAATTTATTTTAATGTTAATATACTATTTATAATTATTACTTAATTTATACATAACATACCTCATTATGGACTATATACATATCGTCACAAATTCTTTTATAACTTTTTGAATATTGATCAAAATTTTATAAAACTTATATCTTAACAATCTACACATTGTCAACTATGCTTTAAAAAAATGATTTTCATGAAGTTGAGTTCATACACTTGCAGTTTTAATTTTTTAACTGTCTTGACTTGTAAAATTATTTAAAAATTATATATAATAAAAAATATTCTCAACAATCTTTGATATTTCACATATCCACTTATGAAGTTTCATACAAAAATTCAATCGTTTACTCAAAAAATGTGTTCGTACACATGCAATCTCCTTATCTTTTCACAAAAATAACCAACCTATTATCATAAATGTATGTATTTTACACACTTTTATCATTTGGGTATTGAAAAAAATTATATATTTAGAAATTACATTCAAAATTCTACAATTCATATTTTTATGTCATTGTCAAATTTCTTTTGAAGTGTCTCTAACATTCTCTCCAAGTTCAACTATTGTTATTTTCAGGAAAAAAAAAAGTGTCGCTTTATAGCCCCCCTTTTATCCCCCATTATATTGTATCTACCCGACTATGATATTTATTCCCACTTAGCATTAAGAGGGAGTGTTAGAGCAGTTAATATTAAAGTGGTAATTATTAACCGTTAGCTTACATTGATAATTAATTAAATAAATAATCATATATTATTTATTAACATGAGGTAGAAACCTCATATAAATAAATAACATTATTATAGTTATTTAATGCTTACCAGGTGTGGGCCAATGAGATGTAGAAAGATTGGTGAAAAGGTTTGGTTATCACCAGCCCCACCTAAGTTCGAATCTCAGAGGGAATGTATAGGTTAGATGTGGTCGTTTACTCGATGGTTTCAAATGTGATCAAGTGTAGGCCATTTATAATGGTTCAATATTTCTCTTGGGGACTGGACCCCTGGTTTGTGTTCCAAAATCAGTTGTAGCTCTGATAAAAAACTAGTATCGATCAAAAAAAAAATACTTACCAATGTTTTATTTAATTAATTTTATTGGGATGGATGGACCTATTATTTTTATAATGATCACCTCTATTGATATTTCAATATAAATAAGGTTTTTCTCTATTGTGAAAATACATTTGAATATCAAATCATTTAATCATATTCAACCTATGAATTTTGAAAAATATTATGTGAAGTGAGAAGGGAAGGCTTTATATTGGGGTGTAGAGTTTCTTACACATATGAATATCACATTGATGGGTTTTTTACCTCTTTGAGATTTTCCCACAATAAATACTTGTGTTCTGTGTCAATTGTTAAGAATTCATTTATATGTTTTGCTAATCAATTTCATATCTAAATCTTATATATTGATTTATCAATTCTTACGTGGACATAATGGACTATAAATATTGCATAAAGATAACATTTAATTCATTTTTATGTTATTAAACATATAACATTGAAATTTGATTGTTTGAGAATAATAGCTATGTTTACATCTATTTATGGTATTGTTGTGGAGCTTGAATCTAATCATAAAAATATAGATTATTAATTTATCCTTTTTGTGACAATTAGTATTGTGGAATATTTATGATGTATTATTTCATTATGCTGCAACTTTATGTCTTATACAATGACATCTCCAAAGTAAGAACAAGATTGAAAATTTCTACCCCAAATAGCCATTGTGCATTAAATAAAAGTGAATTTATTGTATGATGATCAACTAAGTTTTAATGTGAGTTTATGTATTACAAGAGTGGAGAAGTTACATTCCTATTAGATGGATAATAACTCTACAAAAATAAATAATTTTTAATTTTATTTAGCTTGAATTTATAATGATTCAAAATACATTCATGTTATTTAGCTTAAATTTTTAATGCAAATTTAAAATTGCATAATGACTGAATGAAAAAAAAAAACCTAATAATATGTTCTTATTGTTACATTTCACATCATATTCAGCATAAATAAACTCATAAAAATTTTAAACATGAGAAACTTATAATGACTTACATAGAAAAAAATTTATATGTTGTTGTTAATGATTCAATGAAAATGAAAAATATTTATTGAAACATAATTGTTCACCTTTTTTATACTATAGAAAAATATTTACTTTTTAAGTTATTATTATTTTTCGTTGTAGATTGAGAAGGAAATTGTTCTAATATTTTCCTTTCTTGGTTGAAATTAGAGCCTTGAGTCTTTTCTATATGAAGTAAATGAATGGAAAGAAAGTGTAAACTTGGTAAATCATAAATGTGGTTAAATTGAATAATGTGATGCTTTAAAAAAGTATGACAAATATTCAACAAAGTCTAACAAAAAATCTTTAAAATACCAACTTTTGTAGGTGCATAGAACTACAAGTGTAGCATAACACTATGATTGAATAGCTCATGTAAGATAAATCATTTTAATTTCCATGTTTGCTTGCAAGACATTTAAAATATATTGCAATATGCACATACATAGTTTTTAAATTATAATCACAATGTTGTGTTATAATCAATTTAAATTATACACCATATTGAATGAAAAGAAAACAAAACATTAATAAGTTATAAATGTTTGTTTCCATTATGGTTTTTAAATTAATTTTTTCAAAAAAATTATGTACAATTTCACAAAATGTTTTTAATGTTTTATTTTTGTATTATATGAAAATATGTATTGAGGATTAAAATTCATAACTTAATAAATTAGTTAATTATAGATAATAGTTAATGATCAATTTGAGAATTATCTTTTCCAAAAATAAAATTTTATTGACATTTGTATGGATTGAAAAATTTATGTATAAATTTGCAATATTTTTTTATGCATTGTTTGTCTTATAGAAAAACATACTACGACTTTCAAAATCAACTACAACTCAATAAATCATTAAAATTTGTAGAAGACAATGAGCAATCAACTCCATAAATTTAGTGATGGACATTTGACCTATTTTTTCACCTTTTTCAATTTCTTTGTGAGCCATATGATAAACATTGACTCATTTTAACAACGGTTCTTGATGCAAATGTAAACCATAAATATTAACTTCATAATTTAATTGAAATAAATAATATACTCAATAAAGAATATGAGATAAATAACTATTATCGAGGGTTATCTTCTCTACCAAAATTTTATTGGTGTCTCTTTAGTCGTCATCCTCAAGTAATTGACCCTTGTGGAAATTCAAAATTATTTTATTCTTCAACCTCCACATTTACATTATCAAGGAGGTGCTCGTGAGCCTCACACTGTCTTTCAAAAATAAGGTTAACCCAATTATAATTTATTTTCTTATATTTAAAAATCAAAGAGTTTGAATCCTCAACCAAATTATTTTTGCAAAAATGTGTAAAATATAAATAATTATCAAGTTCATATAAGATATTGCTTACACTATTGAGGATTTAGTGCCTACAACAATGGTATAATCCATGATATATTCTATGATATATTTTGAAACCATTTCTTCCTCCATCTTCAAGACAATATCAATAAATTACTCTATTTGACTAAGAGTTAGCGATGGGTTTTCCTAGCCACTTTTAAGTAATCTGTCATATTTTCAACTCTGTCTCTCAAATTTGAATAGGATAGATTATTAAAATCATCATGGTCATGGCCCTCATCATCAAATATGAATGGGTCCCTTGTCATTCTTATGTGAGTCATTTTCATCATCCATTGGCTCATCTCCATTTTTTGAGAGGCCCATTGCATTGCATTAGATAGCATTCAAACATAAATTACTCATTATTTTCTTCAAGGCAATGGCACCCAAAACTAATAAAAGATATGAAATGAATAAATTATATAGGTTCCATTTGTGCATGTTTCAACATTCACATGTGATTCATCTTCAACACACATGTGTTTATCTCCATCTTTTGTTGTGCCTATGACATTACAACAACGAACATCAATACATATAATATTATATAATGAAATTAAATGGGAAACCATATAATATGTTTTTACCTCCATCAATATCTGAGTGTGTTTTTTACACCTCTTCATATGCATGACATTTTCATATTTTAGTACAACTTCATCTTCTTTATGTCCAACACTAGGTGCAACCTTCTTATTGAGGTCAAAATTAGGTGCATTGTGTTGGTCATACCCATTGAGATCAAAATCATGTCCATTTTATTATTCATAATTAGATACATATTCTTGTGTAGAAAACATTCGTATGACTTTCATTTATTTCCCCTCAATTTCCAATAGACTCATAAGTGAATAATATTGTGTTCAAATGGAAATCCAATTATAATGCAATTATTCCATGGAATGCTAATAAAATTAAAGGTTAATTGATTCTTATGATCATACTTCATCATAGTATAACAATTGGACATGTTTGTTTGACTACTAAAAATAATAAATTAATGGTGTTATGTTATTGATGAATACATCATTATCAACAATTATTTTATCAAATTTTAGAAAAATAGAATTTAAATTTTAATTATGACAAATTGTTATGTAAAATAAAAGTATATAAGATATGAAATAAATTACACAAATTAATTTGGAACTCAATAAATATATAAATATATTAAAAGGGAAAAGTGTAAAATAAGAATGACGTAGCTAGAAAGTTAGGAATGTAGGACTATAAGTACAACTACAAAATTGAGTGTAGGGCTTTGAGAGGTCACTATGAATCAAGAATATGGCTTTGTATCTGCCTAAGACAAGGTCATGCTATTGGAACAAGGGCAGCTTATTTTAGTTTTCATAAGATGCAATAGTGTCCGGTAGGATTTTATTCTCTATGAAAGTTTGGAACTATGTGTGTGTGATTAGATCTTTAAAAATCATTGCAAAAGAAACTATATGTCTTCTTATTCATTTGGAACCATAGCTCAATAATTCATGAGTAAAAATGGAATAAATGAGAAAAAGGGATTAGTGGTTAAAATTGTGTTTGACCTCAACACCCCCTGTGTTGAGTACTACCTACATACCAATACTCTGGAGAGGGATCAAAGTCCATGTAGTTCTCCCATTTTATGATGGTGTGTGAGAAATACTAGTGTAATGTTAAACATTGGTATAATTATGTTATGATTAAATGATTCAGCAATGACATATGATCTTGGAGGTGTATACAAACTTAGCTCAAGGCTACAAGGGTTGTGTGTACTTATAATTGGGAAGAATAGGTATTTTTATCTCAATGTGTAGTTAGATATTCTTGTGATTTTTAGCTATGTGAGCTTCTAGTGAGAAAATGGTTAGAAATTATGTCTTTATAGTGATTATCTTAGAATTCCTTCAAATGGAACTTGTGAAAGTGAGGGACGACCTGTTTGGTGAATTTTAATTTGAGAAAATAGTCATTACTTTTTGAGAAGATGCAGGAGATTGATTCAGACACTACCAATGAGCGAGAAAGTCCTAAAAGAGTGTCCTTGTCTGAGGAGCAGAGACAGTGAAATTAGAAGTTTGAATTAGTCTGATCATGAGTTTAAGTTTCTTATGATGGTGAATATGGATATTCATAATCATAATTTGCTTAAGAGGTAGCGATCGTCTACATAAAAGTGAAGGAAGGGTAATCAAGGACTGTGAAATCGACATGAGCTAAGTATGTATAATATGATGGTCACAACTATATTTTTTTAGCAATAAATATTAATTTAAGTGTCTAAAAATATCTCTCGCATCATCTAAAATATATTTTCAATCCTTATTTCCAAACTATAATTTATCCAATACACGCATTCCTTTATCTTCTCTCTATTTTAAAAGTATGGGTCTAATATTTCTAGAAGGGAGTGTTTCTCCCATATAGTCTATGATTACACTTAGTCTAAAAATCAATAAAAAATGATTTTTATCAAAAAATCATATGACTCGATCGAATAATGTTTTTTTTCATTTGCATGGGGTATGTTCTGATATGGAGATGCCTACATTGATACAATTTTTTTTAAATGTCAATAAATGACATGCATTAAGTATTTCAAGGATAGAGTGAAGATGATAATTATATTTCTCATTAATTTTATCCTTTCCATCAACCTAATTCTTCTCAAAGTAGGCACAAAATTTTCCCTTCATAGGCCCATATATTTGGTATAAATACTTAAGTCCATTGGACACTGCTATTTTGTCCTTGGCCTTGTGCATGATGTATCCAAACAACTCAAATATATAATTGTCTTTCACCTTGTCACACACATAAGACTCTCTTAAATCATTTATTATGAATGTGTCATCTACACAAAATAACTGAACAATGGGACATTGTTATGCATAAGACATATAAATTCAATATAATGTATAAAATTTGAATTTTCATTATGTATTTAGATGGTTTATGTAATTAGAAAATTTAATACCATGTAGACTCTATTTTTGCAATAGTATTGTCTGTCATGAGAGAATTAACTTTACAATTTGGACAAAATGCACAACTAGCATCTATAACCCACCTTAATCAAAATTACATGTCTTACCACTTTCTTGTATAATCATATTTTCCATGCAATAGATACTCCACCTTGTTTCTAGTTAAATACAAACAACTTATACAATTGATATTATAAATCAAATCGAGCATTAAACTTCAAGTACACAAATCATGTATATATTTTAATTTAATTATTTTTTATTATTTAAAAACATAATAAATTTCAAAATCCATAACAACTAAATTAAAAAAAGTAATGAATATTTGTAGAAAATAGTTAATGAGCAACTCCACAACTATATTACCAAAAATAAATGTGAACCATATAAATGGCATATCTAGAAGTATGTATCATAAGGAAAAAACATTAATTTAAAAACACAATGAGTTTTAGAGACCATTACAACTCAAGAAATGAATGAATAGCTATTAAAAAAAAATTAATGAACTCCTCCAAAACTATGTTCTTCAAAAGAAGTGAAAAAAAATGTCTAACATATCTACTTATAGAAAATAGCTAATGATCAACACCAAAAAATTTATTAATAAACAAAAAAGCATACCCCATATTTATTTATTTATTAATATACTCTATGATTGTGTGAATGATCAACCATCATATTCATGATGTTTGGATACACATCATGAAGGGTTTGTATTTCTCATAACTACGTCATTCATAATACACAAACAATTCAAAGTACTTCATATGCAATACATTAAGACTCATAGATTCATTGTTGTTAAATCATCACTTCATAGATATATTTGTGTTCTATATGATCTTAACATCATATCTCATTAGATAACTATCTCTTTTAAGGCTTTTATTATTTAAATATTTAGTCTCACATATTGTATCAATTGGATCACCATTTAGACAAGATGTGTTATATACATGACCAATTATTTTTAGGCATGTGGTGCATACATTTCCATCTTGTTAAAAATTGAGTCTAATTTGAAGAACATTTTTCCTGGAGTGTCTTCATGAAACAAATTTTTATATATAATAAATCCAACATCGAGCCTTCCAAAATACAACTTAACAATAACTTGGTTTGGAAATCCATATTGTATTTTTATTTTCTTTTCCTCCTATAGGTTAGAGATGTATATCTTTTATATTGCATACCATAAGCACATTGAAACATGGTTGACATTCATTTAAAGAGAAAAATTAGACATGGTAATGGTGGGATGCAAATTTAACAAATTAATGAAATATATAATCACACTTCGTAAGAATTTGTTGTTAATTCTTTAGTTTTTTTCACATTTATTATATTCTTCTTTCTTATAAACATAATGAAACCTCTTACTTTGTTTCTCTTACATCTCTTGAAGTCCACTAACTACTTATATGGTATAATAGCTGCTAAATTTACATATTCATTCACAAACTTGAATTTTTTCCATGTAAAATCATCTTATGAGAACATCTATTTATTGTTAACATCTTAAAATTATAACACAAAATATTTTTCTCATTAATACATCTTCTACATTATACTAATTTAAGTGAGATAGAAGGTCCATGGTAAGTAAAGACCCATATATTTAATGAGAATATGAATTAGAGAAAAGTATAAAACATTAAAAACCACTATAAATATTAATAATACCACATTGACAAATACAATAATATGATATGACCCATATATTTAATGAGAATATGAATTAGATAAAAGTATAAAACATTAGAAACCACTATAAATATTAATAATACCACATTGACAAATACAATAATATGATATGTGAGATGTAAGACAAAAATATTGAAAACTAATTATAACAATATTTATGCAATCGTTGATGAAAAATGCATAATGTATTGTTTGATAATAAAAATATTTTTATGGAAAACATATTATGTTATCACTTCTTATTTCTTTATGAGTTTATTAGGCTTATTTTTTCAAATATTATTGGAACATTCCCTTTTTTTTTTTGCTATCGGTATTAATTAATTAATTTTTATTTTATTCTTTAGTTTTTAAATTTTACATGTTTGATGTAATTGATTTATTAGTGGTATTAATATATTGTGAACAACACATTTGTATTAAAAAATTTTGATTTTTTTAAATAATATATTTTAACATGAGTATTTTCTAATAATAAATAATATTTTTTTTGTGTGTATTATTTTCAAATAAAAAATAAAAATAAAAATCATATTGTATTATTAAATGGAAAACATGTATTATTATTTCTTATGTCTTTCCTAGTTTTTTTTGATATGGCACATTTTGTTTAGTTTTAAAATTTTCTACTAAGATTTTATTGTTGTTAAACATGGTGATAATTAAATTTACATATATAATTGAAATTCACACATATAATTAAGATTCACATACACACAGTAAATTAATAGTGTGATGTTCGATTGAATGCATCTGTGCAATAATATACATATATTTGTTTCCAATACATAAGATGAATACAAAGATCTTGTAATTAAAATTCAAGAACTACAATAGACTAACAATGTGGGATGTAAATGTAAGTCAAGAATGTCAAAAAATAATAATAACTAGGCATTAACAAACGAAAAACATTGTCTAATCTTTAATAATAAGGTGAACTTTACCCATAAGGTTCCATGCTCAAGTCTTCCTTGCTATTTGTAGTTGACTTCTTAGATGGCACTACTTCCCACGAGTATAGAAGATTCTCCTAAATCAAAAAAGAACCAATTACTATTTAAAATTACCAAAATAAATAAATATATATTTCATTAATCATTTTTATAAAATATTAGAAATTGTTTATAATTTTTTAGTTTTATTTTTATATTATTTCCAAAAATATGGAAATTTATTAATTTTTTTTTTAAATTAGCAAAAAAAAAAAAAAAAAATTCTTTTTGGTTAATGGTATTAACAATTTCTTACATTCTTCCGCAGTTTCCAAAATTTAAATGTTTAATGTGTTTGAATTATTAGTTTTATAAACATACTATGAATCATACATATGTATTAACACATTATGAATAAGGCATTATGAATTCATTATATAAAACACTTTCATGTGTACGTTTTTGTTTTTGTTTTTTTTTTTTTGGGAAGGATTGTCAAATAATAAATAACACTTTTTTATTTTTTTAGGTATTGTTTTCAAATAAATTAGGTTTTATAGAAAATATTTTAAAAATTTAATAGAAAAATATAATATATTATTATTTTTTATTGTTTTTTGGTTTATTAATCTTTATATAATTGTTTTAAATAAATTTTTTTTACAATACATCAAAAAAATAAAATGGCTCTTAATCGTTCATATTAAACATTTTATACATGTTAAAGATTTTACATATACTTCATTATTGTGAAATATAATGACAAAATAATTCACAAATACTAATAAAATTCACATGTTTATGTTCATTAAAATTTATGTGTGAAATATTGTACACTCATTTAATTCATGAACATTAGAGGAAGACAAAGGTCTTATAATTAAAAAAAAGTATATATATTGAATTTAGTATTTTAATAAATAAGAAGTAATTGACACAAATGAACTATTATAAAATGAGGATAAATATGAAATATTCCAATAGAGGTTGTGTGTATTTTTGTTTTGGATCTCCTCTTTATTTTTACATGATATGCATCTTTTTATATAGACAAGTGTAACTAATGTGTTTTTCAATTTTTTTCCTTGTAGCCAAAATTATCTTATAGCGTATTTGGAGGTCCATTATCTTTAACATTTGACATATTCTCCCTTACCATTTTTTATTTTTTATGAAAAATTATGCACCAAGCTTTGTTAATAAACATGAAATTGCCATCTTCCAATTACAACTACATTTAAAAACGTTTGTAATAATCATGTCAAACATTCCCATGCCACCATCGGTGATAAATATGTTATCATCCTATGTGTGGGTGATATTGAAGACATCTACAAGTTGCATTGATATCTTCCACATTGGTAGCAAGCAAGCAGTGACATAGATGCTCAGAGTTGAGTTGGATTGAGAGATACTAGGGAATAATTAACACCATTCACAAACCTTACTTGTTAGACTGTATGTCAAATAAATTTGAGCTCCTTTAGTTACTGTCCCCAACAAATATACTATTGAAACAAATAAGTTACAAAAATATTATTGGTACATCAAACCATGATGTGTGACATCAAAGGATAGACCTTCACTTGGAAAACCCCTTATAACATACCATTATTTTGTTTTAAGGACATTTAAGTTGTTGAATTGATGTTTCAACCTAGTATTAAGTAGCATGAATCTATTAATATCTCAAAAGAAATGAAAATACTTGAATTAGACATGTTACTTTACATGTCCATTATTAATCAACAATTAAAAAGAGATCTTCACTAAATAGCTTAAGTTTACTCCCATTTAGTGTGGTTCTTCGATATATTAGGCCCTATTGTATTACAATAAATAGATGTAAATTATATTTATATATTTATTCAAGTACTCCATAAGGTAGCTTTTATGTGTATGTATGGATAGGTGCAAAATATATATTACACTAATTAAAATTACACTAATCCATCAAACTAAGAATATAAGGGAAAACTTGATTTAAACATAAGGAAATAGTGTATAAATATCCACCCTAAGTTTTTATTGAAGATTTGGATTGCACCCTCTAAAAGGAGACTCGTCTCCCTTCATGCAGCATAATGGAGACATTCCTCTTACTGTGGGTTGCAAACTTGAGGGATGAATCTCTAGATTAGGGGATAGCTCCCTTGATGCACCTTGAGGCACTAGATTTCCTATTTCTAACAATGGGGGGGGTGAAAAGAGAGAGAGATACTAAAAAATAGAACCTAACTAATGTGGTGATGCACCAAACTAGTTGGTCTACTTAGCCTTGACCTACACTTTACACCAGAGAGAAATAAACATACACTTCATTTGAATGAGAACCTTTCTTAAATCAGTGTTTCAACAAGGGATCTTATGGAGATATAGGGTGGAAGAAACTACCAAAGGTATTCTAAGATAAACTATTGGATAGTTTGTTCACATGTACCTATACTCTGAGCTAGACACGTCTTATTGACCTACATAGAATAACTCATAATACACTAGATATGTTGGTATGAACTTATGAAAGCATTAAATTAAATGGTTGAACATAAGATAAGACCATACACATATGCAAAAGTTCAAGCTCAAATGGAGGTAAAATGCTTCTTTTAATTCAAGGTAAATTTCTTCAGGGCTTCGCCATACAATTGTTGAGAGATCCCTCTCAAATGAGAAGTTACAAATATATATAGAAAGCTTGGAAAATAGACAATTGACCCATCAAGGTATGGAAACCCATGTTGTGATAAACTCTTTTGCAGTGACCACAAGCCCATGCTACTATCGTATCCTTCTAATTGCGTATTGGAGGAGCTATGTTATAGGTGTCCAAGTCACTGCCCATGTTGTCTTGGGACTGCAAAAGCATGGGATACTTCTTCTAGTAACTAATAAGGCCATCCCCAAGTTGTGTTAACTAGGCCATGCTCTCTTCAATGTTAAGCACAATTGGTTGTTCATTAATGGAAAAATAAGTAAACACGAGCCACTCTCTTCTAGAGTTTGAAAACCAATCCTTTTATTAGTTTTCGATGGAGACTATTTCACCTAAGTGCATTTACTCTTCCTATTGATGACACTTGTGCCACTTGCCTTGGTCTAGTTCATCTTTGGGTCTGTGTTTTGACTTGTTATGCCACCTAGAGCACTCTAATCTTTTATTGTATGTGTGTGTGGCTGCATTCTGGGTTACCCATCTTTTTTTCCCTTACTTTGCTATTTCCCTCTTGTCCTAGCAATTTGGGCTCTTGATGCTTATTATTCTCTCTCAGGTGCCTTTCTTCACCTATTCACTCATTCATTTTTTGGGCTCTCAGGCTTTGAATTCCTTCAAACATTTTGTTTAAAGGAATTCTCCTTTGGGCTTGTCACTTTTTGACCTTCCTTTGGTAGGCCTTTGGTCTTCCTTTTTTGAGTTCCTTCGAAAAAAATATATGAAGGAATTCTCCTTTGATTTTTTCCAATGGCTAGCTTACCTCCCTAAAATTGACGTTCACAGGCCCATCATTAGACTTTGAATCCCAACAGCTAGCTTATCACCCTAAAATTGATGTTCATAGGCCTATCACCCACTAGGACAATTCCTTTAGTATTTTTACAAATGAGCTTTTTCAAATGGAAAGTGACCCTTCAAAAAGATTGAAATGGTCCTCTTTGGCATTTGAAAATGACCTTTGCCTTTAGAAAAATACCTTCAAAAAAGCTACAATGGTCCTCTTTGAAAGGAAAATGACCCTTCCAAAAAATGGAAATGGTCCACTTTCATAACCAAGTGCCCCCAACGAAGACACCTACCCTTTAGAATTTTGATCTTTCAAATTTTTTGGGACTTTTTGTGACTGTCAAATTTCTGTAGACAAAATGTCTGAAGGAATTCCTTCAGACATTTTGTTTGAAGGAATTCTCCCTTGATTTTTCTTCCTTGGTTTTCCTTTGGATAAAAATTCCAAAGGAATTCCTTCAGACAAAAAGTTTGAAAGAATTCTCTTTTGGCTTTGTCACTTTTTTTTTAAGGGCAAATTTCTTTCAAGAAAAATGTCTTGCCCCTTTGCTCTAACCGGCTGCCCTCTGCAAGGGCATTTTGAGCCCAAAGTTACCCTTTAAACTTTTGAAAAAGATCCACTTTGTTCATCACTTTCCCCCCACAAGGGCTCCTTGGCCTCCAAAGTTGCTTTTTGGAAGAATTGTAAAGGTCTTGTTTATCGCTTAAGTGTCCTCTACAAGGGTACATACCCTTCAAAAATCCTACAAATGACCCTTCAACTTTTCCACTTGGTCCATTTTGATGATGAAAAGCCCTCTAAAGTAATTCACTTGTCTTTTGAAGCATCCAAGACCAAAATGAGGTTTGTAAGTGGATTTACTAATGAATTTTTTACAAGTAAATTCACCCATCAAACCCAAAATGCACTTGACAAGCAAAAGAGGAAAACACTTGGTTTTTTCATGGGAAATGGTCTGATAGAGAAATTTTTTGCATAAGGCAAATGAGGGATGAACTAGCCAGAACATGGATTGAATGAATCTTGAAATAATGAAGGAGGGGGTGCCCAATTTTGGCCTATAGGACCAAAAATTGGTCAACACATGTGGTGATTCATAAGGGAAGCATGCCTTTTATGCTTGAGAAGACTAGTGACCTAAAAGTCCATTGGGTAATAGAGTCAGGATGTGGCTTGAAAAGTTGGCAATAGCCTTGTAAAGACCTAAGAACCAACAAAGACTTTACCCCAAACAAAAAGGAAAAACACAAACAAAAGCTAAAAACACTACACATGAATAATAGCACTTAGGGAAAATAAGGAAAAAATAGGTAAACTATGTACATGACAAAATAAAGCTAGTGACAATGCTTAAGATATATCCCATTGACTAGGATATGTAGCTCTTCACCATCCAACTTGGAGAGTTGGAAAGCATTGTGTTTCTTGCATTGGGTGATGACATATGAGCCACTCCACAAGGCATCAAACTTTGTGTGCCTTCTAGGCTTGGCTCAGTCTCATACCACTTCAAGATAATGTCACCTTCTAAGAAGTTCCTTAGTGTAGACCTCTTGTCAAAATGCTCCTTTTTTTGCTATTGGTGGTTGGTCATTGCATCCATGGTTTGGTGTCTTACTTCTTGAATCTCCATTAGCTCATAATACCTAACTTCCAAGTTATTTCTCTCCACTAATTGTAGCTGATGGGCAAGATCCAAGGCTAGTAACTCAAGTGAGATAGGAAGTCTAGCTTCCCTTCCATACACAAGAGTGTATGGTGAATTCTTGGTCATCCTCTTTAGAGTGATCCTATCTACCCAAAGAGCTATCTTCAACTTGGCATGCCAAGTCCTTTGATTTTCCTCCATTATCCTTTTTATTATCCTAATAAAATTCTTGTTTGTGGACTCAGCCAGCCCATTCCCTTGTGGGTAGTATTTGGAAGAAGTGATGAGATAGATGCCATACTTTAATGCACACTCGCTTGTCTTTATTCCAAAGAAAGCTAATGTATTGTCTAAAATGATTGTGGCTAAGACCCTGAATCTCATCACTAAACCTTCATAAAAGTCTAAGACTGCACTGTCATTATCCTCTTTCAAAACTATGGCCTCTACCCATCTTGTGAAATAATCCATAGCAGTCAAAACCCACTTGTGGCCAGCACTAGAAGGAGGATTGATCACCCTTATGAAATCCAACCCCCATTGCATGAATGGTTGTTCCACCTAAATAGAATGAAGAGGCATGATAGCCAACCATTACTTCCCATCAAAGAAAGCACATTTTTAACATTTCCTCACCTAAGCATGAATGTCTCTAAACAAACTGGCCAAAAGTAACCAACCCTCATAATCCTTGCAGTTATGGCCTTAGGAGCAAAGTGGCCACTAACTGGCCCATCATGGAAATCGAACAGTACCTTGTTGACTTGGTCTAAATCAATGCATCTCAAGAGTACCCCTAAAAATTCCTTTCTGAATAGCACTCCATCAACTAGGACATAAGGAAGAGATTGGAGTCTAAAATACCTCCTCTTGGTCCTATCCAAACCTTGTGGACACTCACTAGCTTAAAGGAACTGAAACATGTCTTATGCCCATCTCTTCATGACTGTAGGTATTGCTACTACAACTTCATCATGGAGTACTAAAACATCCTACTTCAGCTCTTTTAAGTCTATAGTGAGGTGTTCACATAGCCCTCTTCCCCTTACTAGCTTGGTGGTCTTGATCTCTACGTCATAACCTATTACTTTGGTGATCCACCCTACCCTTTTCTCATTCAAGTATCAGCTCAGGAAGAAGTCTTTTACACTAGGATGTGGCACCTTGATGTGAATCTTGTTGTTAGACAACATATGTCTAAACTTTTTTAGACTTTTTATGACTGCAAGCACTTGTTTCTCAACATATGTGTATATAACCTTGTAGCCTTCTAAACCTTGGCTAAAAAAGGTAAGAGGCTATTCTAAATTTTCACCATTCACTTGATAGGAGATTGGGCGATAGCTTACTTGATGCCTTCGAATATCGCTCTCTTCTTCTTTCTATCCACGTGAATGTCTCATCCTTCCTCAACATGGAATTTAGTGGTTTGACTAGCTCAGAAAACTTAGGAATGAATCTCCTAATAAAATTTATTTTACCAAAGAAACTTTATAGGCCCTTCTTGTGCTTAGGAAAGGACAATGCTAAGATGGTATGCACTCTTTCTAGATCAATGGACAAGATTCCTTTTGAAATGGCATGGCCCAAGAGCTTACCTTCATGGATGGCAAACACACATTTGTTGGGGTTGAGAAAGATGCCAAACTCTTTACACCTCTTAGATATTTACCTTAGGTGCTTCAAATGTTCACTTGCCTCCTTGGAGAAAACTATCACATCATCAAGATAAACCAGCACAATGTCATTAATCAAACCTTGGAAAGCCATATCCATAACATGTTGGAAGGTAGCTCTAGCATTTAACAATCTAAATGTAATCTTCTTGTAGGCATATGTTCCCCACTTGGTGGTGAAGTCTGTCTTGTATTGGTCACATTCTTGTATCAAGATTTGATTGTATCTAAAGTAGCCATCCAGGAGGGATAATCTTTCACTGCTAGTCACCATTTGAAGAACCTGCTCCATACTTGGGAGGGGATAGTGATTTCTTAGTGAGACTCTATTTAGGTCTCTGAAATCCACACACAATCTGATCTCTCCATTATTCTTCCTAATAAAGACCAAATTGGCCAGCCAAGAAGAGTGTTTGATAGGGAAGATGACCTTGGACTCGATCAGTTTGGTGAGTTCCTTCCTTGTGAAAGGCTCAATCTTTGGATTGATTGGCCTTTGATTTTGCTTGATGGGTTTGGCACCCTCCTCTAGCTCAATAGTGTGTTGGGCCAAGATTTGGTAAATTCCCTTAAAATCACCATACTCCCAAGCAAAGTCATCATTAAACTCTTGGCATAACATAATTAAAGCATGTTTTTCCTCTTTTGTACATACCTTCCCAAGTGCAAGCAACTTATCCTTGTAGATCTCTACCCTTTCATAATTTTTTTTCTTGGTTGATGTGTTTGGTTTGTCCTTCTTGAGTTGGTCATCTTCATTGAAGATGCTCTCAATAGTTACTAAACCTTTGGAAAGCCTATTGGTCTTTAGTTGAACAATCTACCCATCATACTGTTGCTACAGCTTGGACTAATTTTTAGAAGCAAACTCAGCTTTTTCCTATAAGAAAAGTGTTATATGTTGTTCACTTTCAAACACCTACCAATTGGTGACCTTATTTGGTATGGAAGGCTTCACAATCACCTTTAAATGGTGTTGATTCTTACTTTGTCTCACCCCCTTTGGGATATCAAACTGAGCACCAACTGATGCTAGTTTATCCACATGTTGGTTCTCTTCTCTTGGAATGGAAATGATGTTGAAAGTAGTGAAGTTATCCACAAGGACCCACACTCTATGCTTGTAAGACTTGAATAAGGATTTCTTGGTCAAGCTTTGACCCCTCACTTGGTTCACAATCAACTTGTTGTCTCTAAATACCTGCAATTCTTTGATTCCTCTCTTCCTTACCCATTTTAGGCCATGAACAAGGGCCTCATACTCCACTATGTTTCAAGTGTAGGAGAACTAAAACCTAAAAGTTGAGAAGTATTTATCCTTTAAAGGTGAAACCATCATTACTCCACCACCAACTCCCAACTTGCTTCTATATCCATTAAAGAACAATTGCCACAAACTAGAGTCATCTGGATCTATCTTCATTAATTTCAGCATGAAAACATCTTTCTCATGCATGAATTAGAATCCAAGACCAACCTCTTAAATGAAATTGTAAGGATCATGCTCAAAATTGTCATTTTCCCATTCATCTAGGAGCAAGTCAGTAACTCCTACAAGGGAAGATGATGGAGATTGGTCTACCTAGAGCTCTTCTTCATCAGTGATTGTGTAGTTTACATTTTCCACTTTGGGTGAGTATGGCTCCAAGTGATCCTTGTGGATGGGATCTGACTTAATCTTCACTTTAGTTCCATACTTTGTCCTAAAAACCATGTAATACCAATTGGCTACCAAGTATCCACCTATCTTGGATGTGAAATCCCTTAATAAGCAAAGAGCGAAGTAAGGAGGAACATCTACCACTACTACATCATGGGGAATTGAGAAGGCTAGATAGGAATGGAGAGTTAGATTCAAGCATCTTACCACTCCCAAGGTCTTATCTAGTGATCCATCCAACTGTAGAACTCCTTTGGTCATTCACTCATATTTGAGGCCTAGATTATCAACTATGCATTTGGGCATAACTAAGGTGCTTGTTCCACTATCAATGATGTAATTGTGGACCAAGAAATCACCAATAATTAGGGATAAATAGAATGGAGGGACCTTCTCATCTTTATTTGCTTGACCTACCATAGGAGGAGCCCCATTTACTCTCAACACATTATAATTTATCGTTGGGACAGCTTGATCACCTAGCCCATGCAATTCTTTTTGGAGTATATCCTTTTATCTTGGAAGTGCTAAAGAATCCCATAATGAGATATTCATTTGTATCTTCTTCATTTGTCCACTATATTGATTGAATGATTGCCCACTTTGGAGCTTTCCTTAAGGACATTCATAACTTGTGGTGCAACCTGAGGAGTTGAAGTTGATATTGACAATCTATAATTGGGGAAATTTTGATTTTATTATGGTGAAGGACATGTGTAGGTGCTTGAGTGGTTGCTTGAGCTTCATCTATAGCTCTCCTTTTGGACCTGGTGTTGGATACAACACAATCATTTTGGTCACTTGTGCTCCCCACATAGTTGACTACATAGAACTCTCCTTCCAAGTGATTCATAAGAATGGAATCAGATTGAGCCTACTTGTTGTCCATCTCAAGCTATGTTGATATCTCAACATTTGAGAATTGGGATACCTAATCACCTTGTGTGGTCATGCTTTGATTCAGTATCTCACTGGCATAAACAACCTGCTCTTGGCCATTCCCCAAGGGTGGATAATTGGATTGCTCATGTACCAAATTATTTTGAGTGGGGACAAGAGCCTTGTAAGATGAAAGGGCATTTGGATTATAGCTTTGATAAGGCTTGAATTATGTAATTTGACCTTGCCCTTGATTATAATTCTAGAAAGGAGGTTTATTTGTCTACCTAAACTATTGGTGGCCTTGATTTGGCCTATAACTGTAAGCTTGTTGCCTCATGAGGGAAACCAACTTGTTGGTAACACTCTGCACCAGGCTCTTAACTTCATGGAGATCATTTTTAGGCATAGAAGTTGGCTTCTCTTGATTAGGTAGAGGATCTAGAGTAGGTGTCTATTTCTGAGTGTGGACACCTATAGGTGACCATAGGGTTTAAAATACTATGAATTAACCTCTTATTGATATCCTTCATTTAATTTGTGTTCTAACCAACCAATTTTAACATCTTATTCATGAGGCATTGTTTATTACTACTCCTTTGTGCCAAAAGGTCACTTGCAACTTCATACCTGCAGACATTAGTGGAGTATTTCAATGTTTTAAGGGCATGTTTGAGGCCCTCCATTTCCATCATCTCTTCATATCCTGACCCTAATATTTTACCTATAAACTCTATATTTTAGGGGCTACAAGATTGACCTAGCTAGATGCCTTAAAACTCATTGTAATCATGTTTAAGGAGGTCTATGAAAACCCTTTAGACCTTTATTTTGATCTTTTAGGGAAAGTTTCCCTAAACCTAGTCATGATATTTAAACATTTCACACTTATTATTTCCATTTTGATATTTTATATGGGTTTATGATGGCTTATTCATCATACCAAGATACTAAAGAAGTGTCAAGTCGTTTCCACTTTTCCATACAAATATTTTAATCCATTGCTCAGCCACCTAGAGTTAGATATTTTGGTGCATAAACAATGAGTTGAATATGAGTAGTATGAAAACTATCCATGAAAATGAAATTTGTATTCTCTCATCAAACATGCCAATACATCTCTAGCAATACTAATAGCTTGGAATACACATCAACCTTTTCATACCTTAGTATGATGTCAACAGAGGCCCTATAGTTGTGCATTCAGAATGTTATACAAGTAGGGCATGAATTGGGGAAAAAACATGTTTGTGAATAGATTAAAAATAAATAAAATTCATTTATAACCTTTAATTACATTATCTATATAAAGAAAACCTTGAAACCAGTTCCAACACATATTCTCTAACATGAAAATCACTTGCATATACATGGAATAGAGCAATCACGAGTATCAAATGATTATTTTAGCATGGTGAATGAACTTGTGACCACACTTGCACCTTTTCCAAACATATAAATGACATTTTTCATATTCCTAATGGATTAGAAAACTAATATACCCTGATTATCATTCCATGAACAATTTGAATAAGCTTATATAGGTGACTTCAAGTGAAGCTAAGCATGAAGTTGACTATGAGAGATAACAAGGCTAAAAGCTACCCAAAAGATGACATGGTGAAAAAAGAACATGGAGGGAGGTATTAATATGATCCTGAGACCTTTGGAAAACCTATTAATCTCACATGAAACCTTTGAAGGAGACCAACATTCTAAAACAAGGTAAAACTGACTGAAACTTCACAGTGGTGACACCTTCTTGTAATATGGATTAACTTGCTCATAAAAACATTATGACAAATGAGAATAAGAATGGATACCATTTTAGGAGTATCCAAAATCCTCTAGAGCCAAAATAACGAACTGGTTTATACAAATTTAAATAGAATTGAGAAAAACCTATGGGGTATATGAAACAACTAGCAAAAAAGTATAGTCAACTTCACGAGGATGGTTCATGAAGCACGGGCCACCATTATTCAAAATCATTATATGGAGATGATTTTTTTTAATTTTAATAAAACCTCACAATAGAATTTATCTTGAAACCTCTTCAACTGTCTATATTGAGCAAAAATATGAAGGTCACTTATGTATGTCTAGAGAACCAAGAAAGGAGCATAATGGTTTTGGATTTAAAATCACACTTCCATATAAAAAAAATAATATAAACTATTTTTAAAAAGATTAATAGGCCTTCAATGATATTTTACCATGTGGCACACTTCCCCATGGGCTAAACAAGTTCTAAATGATCCCTTTTTTAGTTGTTTCTTGAATTTCAGTTAAGGAACCTATAGTATTCTGATGTAAATGACATCCTTGATAGTTAAACTGACCTATTGTATGCTTATAATTAAATAAGGACACTTGGACACCTTGGGAACCGTGACACTTGCATTAATGACTATTAAAAGCACATTAAATGACCCCAAATGATAAATAAGATGATGAAACCATGACTAAAGTTATAAATACATTAGATAACATTAATTTAATCATAATATAGCTTATGTAAAATACTTAGATCCATAAAACATCTAAAAAACCAAAAACATTATCTATAAGGGTCTAAGTTTGACCTAAAAGTCAAACTTGGTCAACAAAATGGTGACTCATAGGAGTAGTATCCCTGTTATACTAAAGACTAGTAGCCTTACCTTATCATAGGCCAAGGGATTCAATGATTTATTGAAGATAAATATCAAAGAAATTCCTAAAACACACATTAAAAAACCATAACACACCAAGCAAACAAAGACAAAACAAGACATCAACAAGACTCACACATGTGCATAAGCACTTAGGGAAAATAAGGGAAACAACAATTATGTACAAGGAGAGAGGATAAACTTAGTATAAATATTTGATATATATCCCATTGACTAAGATATGAATCTCCTCTCCATCCAACTTTGAGAGTTGGAAATCATTGTGTTACTTGTATTTGGTGATAACATAGGGGCCACTCCACAAAGCATCAAACTTTGTGTGTTTTTCATGTTTAGCCCTATCTTCATCCCACTTTAGAATAATTTCTCCCTCTTAGAAACTTATTGGCATGGCCTTCTTGTAAAATTATCTTTTGTTTGATCTTGGTGATCTCTCATAGTTTGCACAACTTGATCTCTTATCTCTTTAAGCTCCATCAACTCACACAACCTGACTTCAATGCTTTCATTTTCCATCAACTCCAGCTGATAAGTGAGATCTAAGGCTAGTAGACCAAGTGAAATAAATATTCTATAATCTCTCCCATAAACAATTGTATATAGTGAGTTTGCAATTACTCTCTTAGGAGTCATCTTATTAGCCCAAAGGGCTATCTTCAACTTAGAATACCAAGTCATTTGGTTTTCCTCCATTGTCCTCTTTATGATCCTGATTAGATTCTTGTTGGTGGACTCAGCTAGTCCATTCCCTTGTGGATAATAGTTGGAGGAAGTACTAAGATATATGCCATATTTTAAATCCCACTCATTTGTCCTCATTCCAAGGAAAGCTAATGCATTGCCTAAGAATATTGTTAAAGGATCCCCAAACCTTTTTACTATGATTTCATAGAAGTTTATAACTAAAGTTTCATTTACTTTCTTGAGAGAAAAAAAATACACCCATCTTTTAAAGTATTCTATAGCAGTCAACACCCACTTGTGGCTAGCACTATAAGGTGGGTTGATTAGGCCTATGAAATATAGACCCCATTGCATAAAGGATTGGTCAACTTGTATTGGATGAAGAGGAAAGGCTGAAATATTTTCTTCACCATCAAAGATAACACATTTTTTACACTTCCTTACCCAAGCATGGGAGCCTTTGAACAAGCTAGGCCAAAAATATCCAGCCCTCATAATCTTAGTAGCTATGGTTCTTGGAGCAAAGTGACCACTAGTTGGTCCATCATGAAACTCAAGTAATATTTTCTCAACATAATTTGATTCAACACACCTCAATAACACACCTAAGAATTCCTTCCTAAAAAACACTGCATCAACAAGTACATAAGGAACGGATTTCAATCTAAAGTAACTTTCTTTTAGCTCTATATAGGCCTTGCAGACACTCACCAGTTTAAAGAAAATGGATCATATCTTGTGTCCAACTCCTCATTGATGAAAATGTAGCTGTCATAGGGTCATCATGAAGTGCTAAAATAATCTATTTTTTATCCTTAAAATCTGAATTAAGATGCTCACATAACCCCTTTCCTTTCACTAGCTTGGTTATCTTGATTTACTCATCATACTCCATCACTTTTGTGATCCAACTAACCCTCTTTTCATTCAAATATCCACTCAAAAGGAAGTCTTTGACACTAGGATGAGGTACCAATATGTGAATCTTGTTTTTAGATAACATATTCCAAAACTTATTTATACTTCTAACAACTAAAAGTACTTGCTTTTCAACATAAGTGTATCCTACCTCATAACCCTCCAATACTTGACTAAAGAAGTAATAGATTGCTCCAAGCTTTCTTCATTTAATTGAGTAAGCATGACAAATATTAGCTCATCATTTTCAGAAGTATACAATTTGAATTCCTTTGAGAAATTAGGAATTGTAAGAGTTGGAGCTTGGGCAATGGCTTGTTTAATATCTTCAAAACTCTCCTTCGTTCTTCTTGTCCATATGAAAACTTCATCTTTACTTAGCATAGATGTTAGAGGCTTGACTAAATTATCAAAATTAGGAATGAACCTCCTTATGAAATTGATTTTTCCAAAGAAAATTTGAAAACATTTCTTATGTTTGGGAAAATCCAATGCCAAGATTGCACTCACCCTTTTAGGATCTATGGATAGGCCCTTCTTTGAGACAATGTGTCCTAAAGTTTGCCGTCATGGATATCAAACACACACTTCTTTGAGTTAAGAGAGATTCCAAACTCTCTAAATCTCTCAAAAATCTACCTAAGGTGATTCAAGTGATCCTTTGCATCCTTAGAAAAAATTGTGATATCATCAAGATACACCAACACAATGTCAATTATTAGTCCTTGAAAAGCCATATCCATTACACACTAAAATGTAGCTCTACAATTAGACAATACAAAAGTAATTTTCCTATAATCATATGTACCCCATTTAATAGTAAAGGTTATCTTATATTGGTCACTTTTCTTTACCAAAATCTGATTATACCCAAAATACCCATCAAGGAGAGAAAACCTTTCACTACCTGCCACAACTTGCAAAATATGCTCCGTGAAAGGAAGAGGATAATGATCCTTCAAGTAAAATCTATTAAAGTCCCTAAAATCAACACATATCCTAATTTCCCCATTCTTCTTCCTTACAGAGACTAAATTTTCCAACCAAGATGAATACTTAATAGGAAAAATGATCTTAGACTCAATCAAGTTTGTAAGCTCCTTTCTCATGAGAGGCTCAATATTAGGATTTATTTCCCTTTGTCTTTGATTGATAAGTTTAGCATTATCATCTATCTCTATGGTATTTTTAGATAATTTTGGATCAAATCCCTTTAAATCACTATATTCCCATGTAAAGACATCAAAAAATTCTTTGCATAATTCAATGAAAGCATGTTTCTCTTTACTAGTACATACCTTCCCAAGAGCAAGCAACTTATCTTTGAAGATTTGTAATCTCTCATATTTGTCTTGCTTAGTATACATGCTTACCTTCTCTTTATTAAATTGATAATCAACATTGAATATGTTCTCAAGTATTACTAAGCCGTTAGGGATCTTTTTTGTTTTCAATTGTATAATCTGCCCTCCATATTGTTGTTGTAGTTTGGATTGATTCTTGGAAGAAAACTCAGCTTCCTCTTGTATGAAAAGTTCCATTTTTTGGTCACTATCAAACACTTTCCAATTATTGACATTATTAGGTATGGGGACCTTACAATCACCTTGAGATGTGGCTCGTTCTTATCATATCTTATCCCCTTTAGAACATCAAATTGAGCTCCAATTGCTGCCAACTATCAACATGTTTGTTGTCTTCTCTTGGAATAGATTAGATGTTGAAATCTTGGAAATTTTCCATAATATCCCACACTCTATGCTTATAGGACTTAATCAAAAGTTCTTAGTCAAATTTTGGTCTCTTACTTGATTCACAATCAACTCACTATCACCATACACTTGCAATGCTTTCACACCTCTTTTCCTAGCCCACTCAAGGCCATGAATAAGGGCCTCATATTATATCACATTATAAGTATAATAAAATTGAAATCTAAAAGTGGAATATTACCTTTCCTTGGATGGAGAAACCAACATTGCTCCGCCACCTACCCCAAATTTGTTTCTATATCCATCAAAGAATAGCTTCCATAAACCATCTACGTTTTCACTTGGCTTCATCAAGTTTGGCATGACAGAGTCCTCCTCATGAATTAAATACAATAAAAGACCATATTCATCTATGAATTTTTAAGTTTCATGCTCATAATGTTCATCTCCCAATTCATCTAAATACAAATTATAAATTCCTTCAATAGAAGATGTTGGAGATTGATCTATGTGAAGTTCCTCCTTGTCAATAATGGCATAATTGACATTTGCAACTTTAGGCATGTAGGGATATAAATAATTGTGATGAATAGGATCTGATTCAATCTTCACCTTAGTACCATATTTTTTCTTAAAAACCATATAGGACCAATTGGCTGCCAAGTATCCACCTATCTTGGTTGTAAACTCTCTTGATAAACAAAGAGTAAAGTATGGAGGTAAATCTGCCAAAACCACATCATGAGGTATAGAAAAATTAGAAAAATCATGTAAAATAATATTCAAATCATCTACTACTCCTAAATTATTTATTGGTGATCCATCCAATTTTATAACCCCTATATCCATTGGTTCGTACTTGAGGCCTAGTTTATCCGCTATAGACTTGGGCATAACTGAAGTACTAACCCCACTATCTATGATGAAATTGTGAACTAATTAATCACAAATGATCAAGGATAAATAAAAATGATTATTTTTATCATTTTTACTCACTTTTCCATCAAAGGGTTGAGTTCCATTCACCAAAACAACATTCTCACTCCTAGTTGATCTAACATGCTTACCTAGTCCTTACAATTCCTTTTGAAGCATATATTTTTGTCCTAGTATTTTTAATGAATCCTAAAAGTAAATATTAATATGTAACTTATTCATCTTATCCAAAACATTGATATAAGGATTTCTCACCTTGAAAGGCTCTTTGGAAGTACTAGTACCTTGTGATGTAGCTTGTGGAGATGGATGTGTAGGAGCTAATTTTGAACCTTGAAATTTTTTATTCTCCTACACCTCAGGAGCTGATTCAGACCCACCCACCATTTTAAATGATTTATTATTCAAAATATTTCCTTTATTATCCCCTTGATTCTCTTAAATATCCCTCTTCTTAGATCTAGTGTTAAAGGCCACACTAGCATTCACATTGCTTGAATTTCCCAAATGATTGATGGCACAAAACTCTCCCTCCAAATGATTTATAAGAGTGAAATCAGATTGTGTTTTTCCATTTTGAATTCCATTTTTCATTGGCACCTCAAAATTTTAAACTTGAGATGTTTGGCTACCTTTCATTGTCATGGCTTAATTATGCATTTCATTGTCATATGCAACTTGGTCTTGATTTTGGTCATAGGAGGGATAACATCATTATTCTTGAACAAAGATATTTTGAGTGGGAAAAATATATTTATAGGATGATGGTGAATTACTATTATAACTTTTCTAAGGTCTATCTTGAGTGATTTGACCTTGTCCTTGAACATTACCTTGAAAAGCAGGCCTATTTGCTTGTCCAAACTGATTATAGGATTGGTAAGGCATATAACTTTGATCTTGTTGCCTTTTAAGGGCAAACAATTCATTAGTGACACTTTGAAGAAAGATATTAACTTCATGAATCTCATTGGTAAGGGAAAGGGTAGACTTTTTTGACCAAGAAAAGGAGCCAAGGTAGGTAATGCAACTTGACTAGGAGGTTGTAAATTAGTGAACAATGGCAATGGTGGTCTAGGAGAAATCTTCCCCACTTAAAAAAGACAATTCTTAAAATTAAAAAATATCTCATAGGTATTAGGTAGTGTATTCCCACCCATGGGTTTAACCATCATGGTTATATCACTATTCAATTCTTGTAGATAGTACAAGAAGTCATAATTTGGAGTAGGTCTCACAAGGTCTAGGATCCTATCCCATGTCTTTTGAAATATAGTGTTAAAATATTGCATAAACTCTTGAGGATCCCTCTTTATAGTGGTAAATTTCTCATCTAGTGATAGATAATCACTTTTATATCCGAACCTCTTAGTCAATATATCTCCTAGTTCATCCCATGAAGTAATGGAATTTTAAGGTAAAGTCCCATACCAATCTAAAGCTTTCCATTTGAAATACAATGTGAACAGCCTAATAGCCACATTCTCTAGGGAGATATTATGAACGTTTCATAAGTTTTATATGTTTCTAATATGTTCAATGGGAGTAATAGGACCTTCTCCACTAAAATATGGAACACTCTTAAGGGTTGCTCTAGGAATTTGGTCATATTGGGCAAGATTCAAATGAGATGATCTAGTGAAGACTACAAAAGGTTGGTTTCTATCCATCTTGTAATGTAGAATATGGGTATTAGAGGTTAACCTTAGTAGTAACTTGGACTTTTTAAACACCAACTCTCTTGAATAAGGATGAGTATTCATAAATATAAACCTTTTGACAGAATATAAAGGCAATTACACAAACTCAAAGGGTATACCTTTAACAGTAGACCTAATGGTCACCTTTGGCATGGAATTTAAGGACTAATCAACAACCAAAGAGTTGAAAACTTTAGTGGAGTCTCCAAGTACTGAATACAGATGTTCTTGTAGTTGTAACTATGCCAAGACCAACACCAATCTTAGAAAATATTCTAGGACTTAGAGTCCCACTGGGCATGCCAAAAACTATTTTCACTTGTATTTTCACCCCTTGAGGATATGACTAGCTCTCCTCATCCAAGTGGCATAATGGAAACATCTCTTTTGCTATGGGTAATAATTTGGTGAGATGAATCTCTAGAAGGGCTAGTTTCCTTGATGCACTCTTTGAATTGCTTTCTTACCTATCAAATTTGGATGAAAAGGGTTAAGGAAAAAAAAAAAAAAACTAAAACATGATGCACAAATATTTTATTTCCTCCTATTGACTGAACTTATACTACTTAGATCTAAACAAAACTGTCTTCACATAAAACTCACAACTCAAGATGGATTGTCACATCAATGTTTCATATGATATGTTTAAGAGGTATTTTGATGATTAAGAGGGTAATGTATGATTCCTTTATGGAATAAAGTCATGAACTACTTCTAAAACACACATACACTTAAAAGAGAACACTAACAAATACCTGTAATAATTACTCTTCTGCACATTTGGTGAACAATCAAGGATAACATGCTAGAAAAGATGATCTTCTACTAGACAAGACCAAAAATATTGTAATAACACTCAATTATAAATCATGTAATTAGTAAAATTCACTTATTTTATTGATTCAAGAGACATTAAATTACAAAATTGGTTAGGGTTTCACCATCAACCAATGGAGGCTACCAAAAAGAGTCAATATTTACAGCCTTTGGGAGAAAATCAAGATAAGGTAAGTCCAAAGGTCACTTGGACACTTGTAAATCTAATAAAATAGGTTAAAAATTCATTATAAATAGGTTTTAAATGAATCATGCAATTTTAGGAGGCCCCAGTGTCTATACAAGTCATGAAACTTATGAAAAGTGTCACAAAACTCCCTATATTAGCTCAAAAAATTACCTTCATAATTCAAACCTATTTTAACATCTCAAAAATAACTATGGGATGAGAGGGAAGTATTTCATACGTGCCTCTCCATGCATTGGTTCTAGTCTTAATCATCTAGAATAATCTAAGAAGAAGCCATCACTGCTTGCAGTCTAAAAAACTCCTCCTTTCTATCACCTCTCATACTTGGCCTCAAAGATAGCATAATTATTCCATGAAAATCCATTTGAGGTAGTGAATTACACTTAGAAAGACCCAAAATATCCTTAGACTTCTTAGGTTCACCTTAAAAGTACATCCACTTGACGTTTTCACACTTCTCACCCTTATGTTCACTATGCCAGTTTTGACTGGCTACGATGAGAGATATGGTTTTGACACTTATAAGTTTTTAATTGGAATAAAATTTCCATGGGTAGTTATTAAAATTCCTAATATTCCACCCAAACTTTATTTCATCCCTTGAAACCTCATGTATCTTGCAAAACACACAAAATGGTCAAAATAACCTATTTTGCACATTGTTTGTTCAAGTCCATACATAAAAAAATCATGGGAGGGAGTCTATGTGAGTTATCTAAAATTTAAAATAGCTTTCATGGTCAAAATATGTCATCTAGATAACTCTCCAATCTTGTCTTCTCCATTGAATCTTGGCTGATGGTTTAGTAGGGTTTTAGGTAATTTTTGTTCCTAATTTTTGTTCATAAATATATGACATTAGAACTAAAAAATATGAAAAAACATGGTTTTAAGGTACCCTTATAACCCCTCAAAAATCCTTTGGTTCCCATACATAGTCTTAGAAAAGATATGAGCACTTGAAGACACCCCAACGAGCTTGTTTCTACCTTTCTTGCATGCTTGGATTCTCTCTGAGATAGAAGTAGCTTTCCCATAGGTTTCACTATATTAAAAAATATTATAAAGTTATAATTTCATCCCATTATCATGTCCCAATCATATTTATATCCCACTAAGAGTTGTAAATGAAGATGGACCCCCAATTGGTTTTAGGTCCCCTGAAGGCCTAATAGGCCTAGCATGCACCTAGCTGGGTTTGGATACTTGGACTGATTTTAAATAGTTGGGTTGGTGTATTATTAATTTTAACACTTCATGAAATGTTATAATATCACCACACAAATTCCAAATCACTCTTCTTCTTCCTTTTCTCTCATGCACCAACTAGGCCTAGTGAAAGCTTGCCTAGTTACATTGTGTGTAAGGGTATTTTGGTCATCTTGGGAGGTTTTAGCCTGATATAGTGTTATATATCACCAATTTTAATTTTATACACCTCATAATATATTTTTATAAGTTTCTCAAACCTTCCATCAAGTTCTTTAACCCCTTTTGGCCTCATTAGCTTACTTTGCCAAAACCTCATTTTCCTTGATTGGTTGACCTCTAAGACAAAACACTGATGTATATCCCTCATCCCCAAGTAAAATTTAATATTTTAAAAGTTTTTAAATTTACTTATTATAATTTTTACTAAAGGGTTTATCTGAATTCCTTGATTTAGGTGCCTAACTAGCTCAAAATGCCCAAAAAAGGACTCTAAAAAGCCTATTCTCTTGCTTTTTCTTCAAATCCTCATAAGAGTGACCTCTCCCAGATAAACCAACACTTATATGTTACCTCAACATGTTAATAATCCAAAATTAATTCTTATGAAGCTTTTAATTCATCCAAAACACCTCTTTTATATATAGTCTTCATATTCATCCATAGAACAAAGAGGTTTCCTAGCTCATTATACAGACTGATAGCCTTGGCCAATATGAAGTGTGCATGAGCATGTTAAAGTGGTATTTGATTGTGTGTAAAAAATAATTAATAAATCATGGATAATCTCAAGTTTATTTCAAACCTTATCTCTTACCCTAAACACCTTCATCTCTTTATCTCACCTTCATGTTCAAGACTGCAACATGGTGGTTGTAGGTGCACACAAGGGTTTAAGAGACCTTTGTAAATTTGTTTGATCATGTTTTAATATTATGGGTTCTATATATACCTTCATATATGTGGTCACAATCTTCATTATCAATGCAATCTCTCATTTGGACTTCATATGTACTTTTAGTCCTCAAAAGTGAGTCTCTACTACTTGCTAACTGAGACACCCTATTATAGGTGTCTATTGGCTTCAAATGAGCTAAATAATTATGTTTATAGGTATTAAATCAGTCCCTATAGGTAAAAATATATTTATTTTAACTATTTTTATCCTTTAAAATTCTTTAGACACTACTTTGGACATCAAATTGGGTCACTGTCCTGACTGAGATACCCTATCCCTTAAGACCCTGCTATAGGTGCATACAGGCATAATTTAAATTGGTCATGGTATGAAAGGACCTACTTGAACACCATTAAGGTCACACAAAATATATACTCACCTTGGAGTCACTTTTATTCTCTTTGGAAGTATAAACTATGTTCTCTTGCTTAGACTAAGAAACCTGCCCCTTATACCTTGTTGTAAGTGTCTATTGATAAGTGTGGACATCTATAGGTGATCATAGGGTTTCCAAGACTATGAATTAACATATTATTGATATAATTCATGTCATTTTTGTGCCATACAACTAATTTTAACATCTTATTCATGATGCACTATTCAATACTACTCCTTTGTGCCAAAAGGTCACTTGCAACTTCATACCTGTAGACATTAATGGATTGTTTCAATGTTTTAAGGGCATATTTGAGGCCCTCCATTTCCATTCTCTCTTAATTTCATGACCCTCATATTTGGCCTATAAAATCTCTATTCTAGGGGATACAAGATTGACCTATTTATAGGCATTAAAACCCCTTGTAAGCATGTTGAAAGAGGTCTATGAAAACCCCCTGGACCTATGTTTTGATCTTTTCAGGAAAGTTTCCCTAAACCCAGTCATGATATTCAAACGTTATTCACACTTATTATTTCCCTTTTAAAAATTTATATGCTTTTATCATGGCTTCTTCATCATACCAATATCCTAAGGAAGTGTCAAGTTGTTTCCACTTTTTCATATAAACATTTTGATCCCCTACTTAGTCTCCTATAGGTAGATATTTTGGTGCATAAACAATGAGTTGATTATGAGTAGTATGAAACCTATCCATGAATATTAAATTTTTATGCTCTCATAAAACATTCTAGTACATCTCTATAAATACTAAGAGGTTGGACCACATATCAACCTTTTCACACCTTAGTATGACATCAACAGAGGCCCTGTAGGTGTGCATTGAGCATGTTATACAGGGAGGGCATGAAATGGGGAAAAACATGTTTTTGAATAGCTTAAAAATAACTAAAATTCATTTCCAACCTTTAATTACATGATCTCTATAAATAAAACCTTGAAAATAGTTCCAACACATATTCTCCAACATGAAAATCACTTGCATATACATGGAATAGAGTAATCAGGAGTATCAAATGACTATTTTAGCATGGTGAATGAACTTGTGACCACACTTTCACTTTTAAAAACACATAAATGAAAATTTTTAAACTCTTTATGGCTTGGACAAATAATATACCCTAATTATTATTCCATGAACAAATTGAACAAGATTATACAAGTGACTGTAAGTGAATCTAAGCATGAAGTTGACTATAAGAGATGGCAAGGTTGTAAGCTACCCAAAAGATTACATGGTGAAAATAAAACATGGATGGAGGTAGTCATATGACCTTGAGACTTGTGTAAAACCATCTTCAACTCACATGAAACCTATAAAGGAGAACAACATTCTAGAACAAGGAAAAATTAATTGAAACTTCACAGTGGTGACACCTTCCTACAACATGGATTAAATTGATCATTAAAACATTATGAAACATGAAAATAAGAAATGATACCATATTAATAGGTATCCAAAATCCTCTAGAACCAATATCACCAACTGGTTTGTATGGATTTCACCAGAATTGAGAAAAATCTATAGGGTGTATGAAATAACTAACAAAAAAGTACAGTCAACTTCATGAGGATGTTTCATGAATCATGGACCACCATTATTAAAAATAATCATATGTAAATGAAGATATCTTATTTTACTATAACCTACCAAAATAATTTATCTTGAAACCTCTTCAGCTGTCTGTACTGAGCAAAAACTTGATGGTCACTTATATATGTCTAAAAACAAAGAAAGGATTAGAATAGTTTTGGATTTAAAATGAAACTTCCAGAGCAAACCAAATGTATAAATGAGTTTTAGGAAGGTGATGAGGCCTTCCATGATCTTTTCCCATGTGGCATACTTCCCCATGGGTTGTACAAGTGCCAAATGCTCCCTTTTTCAATTGTTTCTTAAATTTTTGTTAAGGAACCAACAATTTTCTAATGAAACTAACATCCATAAAATTTAAACTAACTTATTGGATGATTATTAGTAAAAAAGGACACCTGGTCACCTTGGTAACTATTCCACTTGCATTAATGACCCTTAAAAGCACATTAATTATCCCCAAATGATAAATAAGCTAATGAAACCATGACTAAGGATAGAAATACATTAGATAACATCAATTAAACCATAATATAGCTTATGAAAAATACTTATACCCCTATAACATCTAAAAAACCAAGTTTTTTACCTATAGGGATCCAAGTTTGACCTAAAAGTCAAACTTGGTCAACAATTATGCAATGCAAGAATATGAAGTGTCAGTTGCACCGTTACAATAGTTGTAAACAACCACTTCATAATCATTGAGTGTGATGACATCACTTACTATAATTACTAAAGAGATATGAGCTATATTGTTGACATTATAGGAGTTGTGCTATAACTCAGATGTGGAACTACAAGGGGAAACTTATCATGTATGTGTTGAACCTACTAAATAAGTTGTTAACGTTAGCATGAGACTTGAAGTGTAACAAAAAGGATGTTTCATTAAATATAGTGACCTAGATAGTCATGAATTATTTGTCCCTAATTGAAGATCAATAGTCCCCTTTTCATGAATTTTAGGAAGAAGATGTGGAAACAAATTGGTGACTTTTACTTATATAAACCATTTTCATTGGGAAGGCAATTGACCTACTTTAATGATCTATAAGAGAAGAATATATTATCGACATGTCTTTTGAACCCAAGCATCAATGATTTGATCTTATTCCATTAGAATATTTCAATATGGATTTATCTCTATTTTTTTAAAGAATCTCCATAGTATATAAAGTATCCAACAAGGATGGAAAGTAGAGGTGCATGATTTATATGTTGAAAACTAGATACAAACCAAGATAAGTTAGAAGATTGAGCTTAAAAGTGTTATCTCTTACTTACTTGGTGATGGCACAAGGCTTGTACCAAATTGGAAGAAGGCAATAAGGTCTTGTCAGTGTTTTCTTCTATAGGTTTAGCCAAACTCAACCATCATATTGGAAGGTACACAGTGTCTGATGCTTGTCATTATGTTTCTTATAATTTGCATTTGCATGTTGAAGAATAATTTACACTTGTTATTAAATGTGTTAAATGTTTTAGAGGTACAATCATTGAGAGGGGGGGTAAATTAGTGATGTGATATAATCCAATTAAATTCCCAACTCTTAACTATTCAACATACAACAACTTAATCAAGAAACATAAACATGAAATCACATACATCCAAAGCATATATAAGAGCATACATCACATGAACACATCATATATGTGGGAAACCCTATTGGGGGATAAAACCCACTAAAACTTGCAAGATGGACTAAAATCCTATAAAAAAAGATCTAACATCTGGACTAGTACCAACTGATCAAGGAACACCCATCCCTTAGTTTAGTTAGACACCAATTCCACAAGGAGCTATAACCCCTATCTAGCTGAGCACCCACAACAACTAGACCTTTAGCATGATTTAGCTTACAAGGAGGAACCAACCCCCTAAGAAAGCAATCACCCACTTATCTACTTGAATAGATCAAATTGAACACCTATTTATACCCTTCAACTAATGATGATCACCTTTGTCTGCATTTTCACCTCCAATCTCTCTCAAGCTACCTCTAGGGCTAACTTGCTCAAACTTCCTCTTTTAGTCTCATTAAGTCCAATGACCTGTGTGTCCTCCTACATAAAATTGATCATATAAACATGTCTAATATTTTTCACACTCTGATAGTCCTAACTAACTTGTACCTTCTCTTTAAAAGGTTCTTTTCTTCACTTAAATCCACACTCCCACAACTAGCACAATTAGTCCAATTAGACATTACACACTTATACCACTCTCTTCCTTTAACCCATCTTGGTTGGCCAATATGCTTTTCATATTTGAACCACACTTAAAATATCTCCATAAAAATGTTACATGTGATAACCACACTCTTCATAGGTCAGACAATACCTCATTATCCTCAAACCACCATTAGGTCTTGGTGAGACCTAAAACAATTAGGCCTTCACACTCACACATTACATGTTAGACTACTTGGACCACATTCATATTTTAAAAATGTATAGAACACATCAAAAATTTCTCCAATATCCCCTTTCTCACTCCCTCATGGGTTTATTCCACCTAGAACACCAACTCAAAACTTGAACCTACCAATTAGGTCTCCTCACTCTTTAGGCCTTCATATGCAAAAAACATAGTCTCAAACTTTTGAAGCAAAAAATAAAGTATTTCAATTATAAATATGATTATATCACATGGGTGAACCCTTAATTACCCATTAAACACCTTAACATTCTTTATACACTTCAACATAATGTCTAAGCACTAAAAAGAACTCTCTCAAAATGACCACTTATGCTAGTCACACATAGTCAAAATATAGTTATACTATTTTGACTCTCCATATTTTATCAAGGGAAAATTTTGAAAACCAATGCCTTATAATAATCCTTAGATACTTATAGAACATATCCATAATAATTTTCTTCCTTAACTCCACTCAAAACACCTTTAACTTACCTCTGCAAAATGGTCACTAAAACTGCCAATGCATTCAATAAACACAGTCAACTTATAAGCATTTATTCACATTGAATATGGATTGGTGAAACCTAAAAAAACCATATAAATAGTCTTCATGTATTATAAAAAACTCTCTAATAATTATTTCATCTTAAAACATCAAAATACTATCAAGAACAACTCAATTATCCTTCTTAGATCACTTGTAGAACATGGTCAAACACACATTAAACTTTGGATCTCAATATCTTTGACTGTACAAACATTCAACACTTATAACCAATGTATTTGGATGATTCTTGGAGTCATTTACAATTTTTTATTTTACTTTATCATTAATTTTATCATATATCAAAAGTTATTATCAAAATACTGTAGACTAGTTTTTCTCTTTTCTAATTTGAATATTCAAATTCCAATGGTCACTGTGTAATACTAAACATCAGACACTTTTTCATCATCTTGTGATCCCTAGAAACTTTGAACAAATACACACTATAAATATTCTTAGAAGTATCTTGACTCTAACCTATAATCACTCACTATTGATCTTAGATCCTTTCTTCCACAATCATGCCACTTGGTAGCTTTGCATACCTTCTACACACATTGACTATTTGACTCAATGTGCTCTGTCAATCTCCATCTACATGAACACCCATGAGACATTGATATTCTACTCAAACTCCATGATTGAGACACTTGTCACTAGTGCATGAACCGTTTGGAACTATTAACATTTTGACTTCATGCACGTCATTGGATCATTACTGACAAGACCACATGCTCCATTAGATCCTTCTCTAGTTAGATAAAATTCTCACCATTAGATATGTGATTTGATTAAATTTTCATTGTATATCTTTGACAATGAAAATTTGGCTAAGTATGGGAACTTACTAAACTCTACCTGAGAATCCATCTTTTCACCTTAATAACTTTTGCTATGCTTAACCTCATGACCTAAAATTTGAACCACATGATCACTTTTCATATGGGAATCCATACATGTATCAAATTGATCTTGAAACTTTCACATGTTTGAAATATGACATCATCAGTCTTCTCATTCAACATTATTTATCAAGATGACTACTTGAGCTTAGACATTTATATGACTATTTTGATGAATTTTGTTCACTTCCATAAGCAATGTAAGCACTCATAACATCCCATAGGGTCTCTACAACATGACCATACCATCAATATCATCCATTAATTATTTAACTATAAAAATACTCTCCAAACCATCAACCTATTCACTTTGTCATTAATTCACTATTGAATCATGCTCTCTTTGACATAAATGACAACCTATCATCAATGACCATACTCAACAATCTGCCCCTTTATCATTTATGGCAAAACACCCTCATAATGAATTCATTTGAACAATGAATTCATTTTAACTCTTTCATTTTGATCTTTCTCCCCCTTTAAAATTAATGATAAAGGGTCTCTTCCTCAACATTCCAACAATCATTCCTCAACATTATGTATGCATTCAAATACTATTTAATATGCTCAAGATACTTACATACTTTTAAGCATATGAATCAATTGTTCCCCTTTTGATATGAACCAATATGAACTTGGACTTCTCTAATCCTTGGACCTAAAAAACTGCTCACAAAGCTTAGAAATCTCCCCCTAACATTAAGCTCCATCTCATGTCATATGTTCATTGACATACACCAATATGAACTTGGGATTCTGATACTTGGACTTATCTACCTACAAAACTCACAAGTTCTCTTTGATCATGCATGATTATTCAATACCTTGTCAAAACACATGACTTGGTTTGATCAAGTCATCATATTAATCTTCCTGAATTCACAACTTTAGCAAACATCTTCACACTTTTATCATGACCAAAGCATCTTCACATATTCTCCCCCTCACATCATGGACATCTTCTTCAAGCCACTCAAGATAATTGAATGAGCTCCCCCTTATACAAACACATCTTTAAATGATATTCTTGTCCTACAACATCAACTAAAGCTCAACTAGTATCCACCATACTTCCTCTTGATTATAAAGTGTCTCCTTAAAGCTTAGATAGAGACACCTTGACCCATAATGTCTTAGAATAATGTGAAACTAGGAGTTTCCCACAACTCCTTATATTAATTCTCCTCCTTGGTCATCTGATACTTATAGTTCTTATTCTTATTCTTAGGCTTAAGATAAGCAACATGATTATCCACTAAAATATTCTCCTTTTATTTTAAGATTGGATTGATAACATATCGAGACAAAAAAGATTCATGACATACCTTTTTAATTAAATAAGGAACCTCATCAATGGACATTGATAGTTAATGCTATTTACATGAAACTTTCTCAATAATAGTAGTATATTCTCTTGGATCCATACATACCTCAAAACCCACCTCAACTAGCACTTTGGTATTTTCCTTGAGCATAACTTGAACTATCTTTTGATTCTCCTTTTCTATAGGGACAAATGACACATTCTCTTAGCATTCTTGAACCTTCTTCATATCTAATTCCTCTTTTGCTTTAGCATGCATTCCACCTTGATCTTTCAGATCAACTAAATTAGTTTTCTTGGTCTTGGGTTTCCATACCAAGGATTGACATTTCTTGAGCACTCTAGGATGTCCATGCACCTTATTATGACTTGAGATCTTGATTTTACAATATCTTGCAATATGATCAAATTGATGACAACTAAAACAAATAAGATCATTCATACCTTATACTAGATGAATATTATGAATCTTAGCAAATATACCATCTTGTCCATTAGGTTCATTATGCTCAAGCTTAACTATCTTAGGTCTCCATATCTAGGTTAGTCTTTTCCCATGCATTTTGGGGTAGAATCTAGCAATATGTCCCATATCATGATAATTATAGTGTACTACATTATCCATACCTCTAATTGAATAATGGTTCTTCCTTCTACATTTTCTTGCCTTATGACCAAAAATTTTACATGTAAAGTAGATACCATGAAATGAACTTTCATACCTTATAGCATTTGGTTACCTGATAGGTCTTCTCATGTTGCACTTGGTGCTTACATCCTTCTTATCTTGAGTTAACCTCTCTTGATCTTTATCAATCTTTTTTACCTTGAAAATAAATTTCTCATACTCATCCTTCAATGAATCTATCTTGGTCTTCAATTGAATGATATCATCCTCTTTATCTGTCATACTTGAACTAGCAACCTTTAACTGAATTCTAGGAACTTGGATAGTCTCCATATCCCTCTTAGCTTATTTATCCATGTCATCCTTAAATATACATTTTTTCTCCTCAATAATATTTATATAATCAAAATTATATTTAAACTCATCATGATCACCTTGATTTTAACTCAACTTAGCATTTTTCTCTTCTAACTGAGTCTCAAGATGTCTAGATTTTTCCTCTTTTTAACTTAGATTTATCTTTGTAACCCTTAATTGATCCTCAATAATGTTGATCTTATCTTTATCATATTTAGATCTTGTGAAAGCCTTCAAGGATTCTATATCCTTGTTGAGATTGATTCACTCATCCTTAATATCCTTATAGCTTGAGGCCATGATCGTATTCTGATCATACTTGATCATCTTACTTTTGTACTTCTCAAACAATACTTTGACCTAATTACACTTTTATTCAATTGATTTTAGACAATCATAACTAACCTATACTTAAGCCTTCAACTCTTTATTATATTTATTCAATAACTTAGCCATATTATACCTTGGATCACCTTCAAGTGGTTAAACCTGAAAATAAGGTCCTACTTTGATACCAATTGTTAGAGGTACAATCACTAAGGGGTGTGAATCAGTGATGCAAGATAATCAAATTCAGTTATAAACTCTTAAATATTCATCATACATCAGCTTGATCAAGCAACATAAACATGAAAGCACATATATCCAAATCATATATAAGAGCATACATCACATGAATGCATCATATATGTGGGAAAACCTCTTGGGGAATACAATCCATTAAACCTTGCAAGATGGAATACAGTCCTATAAAACAAGATCCAACATTTCAACCATCACCAACTAATCAAGGAACACCCATCCCTTAGTTTATTGAGACACCAATCCCATAAGGAGCTACATCCCCTATCTAGTTGGACACCCATAACAACTAGACCTTTAGCAAGATTTACCTTGTAAAGAGGAGCCAAATCCCTAATAAACCAAAATCCCACTCAAGTACCTATATAGATCACCTTGAACACCTATTTATACTATTCAACTAATTATTACCACCTTTGTTTACACCCTTCACCACTAATCTCTCTCACGTTGCCTCTAGGGCTAACTTACTCAACCTACCTCTTCTAGGCTCATTAGGTCCAATGACCTATGTTTCCTCCTACAAAAAATTTTTTAGATAAAAATTTATAATATCTTTCACACCTTTATGGTCCTAACTGACCTTTACCTTATATTTCAAAAGTTCTTTCCTTTGCTTAAATTTTCACTCCCACAACTAGCACAATTACTCTAATTAGACTTTGTACTCACATTACTCTCTTCCTTTAACCCATCTTGGTCAGCCAAGGTGCTTTACATATTTGAAAAAAAACTTAACATATGTCCATAAATATGTTACATGTGATAAACACACTCTTCATATGTTGGCTAATACCTCATTAGCCCCAAACCACCATCAGGTCTTGGTGAGAAATAAAATAATTAGGCCTTCATACTCACACATTACATGTGAGACTATTTGGACCATCTTCATCCTTTTCCAATGCTTCAAAAACATCAAACCTATCTCCGATATATATTTTATCACTCCATCATGGGCCCATGCCACCTATAACACTAACTCAACATTTGAATCTACTAATTAGGTCTCTTCGCTCTTTAAGCCTTCATACATAGAAAACACAGTCTTAAAATTTTGAAGCAAACACTAAATTTTTTCACATACATATTATTATATAATGTGGGTTAACCCTTTAAGACCTATTCAACACCTCCATGTTCTTTAGACACTCCAACACAATCTTTAAGAACTAAAAATAATTCTCTCAAAATGACCACTCAAGCTAGTCACACATAGTCAAAATATAGTTATACTATTTTGACTCTTCATATTTGATAAAAGGAAAAATATGACAACCAATTCATATTCATAATCCTTATAGACTTATATAACATATCCATACTCATTTTATTCCTTAACTCATCTCATAACACCTCCAACTTACTTCTATAAGATGGTAACTCAAACCACTAGTGCATCCAACAAACACAGTCAACTTCTAAGCATTTGTTTAAATTGAATATGGATTTTTAAAACCTATAAAATACATAAAAATAGACTTCGTGGAGTATAAAACACTCTCCAATAGTTATTTAATCTTGAAACATCAAGATACTATCAAGAATGACTCAATTATGCTTATTGGATCACTTACAGAACATGGTCAAATACATAGTCAACTTTGGAGCTCAATATATTTGACTTTATGAACACTCAAAACTTATAACTAATGTATATGGATTTTCATTGGATTCATTTATAATTTTTCCTTTTACTCCATCAATAAATTCAACATATTTCAAATGTTATTAGCAAAATATTGTAGCTTGGTTTTTCCCTTTACTAATTTGAATATTCAAATTCTAATGGTCATTATGTAAATAGTAAACATCAAACACTTTTTCATCATCTTGTGCTCCTTATAAAATTTGAAAAGATATGCACCACCAATATCCTCATAATTCTCTTGACTTTAACCTATAATTGCTCACCATTAATCTTAGATCCTTGCTTCCATCCACGATCGTGCCACTTGGTAGCTATGTGTACCTTTTATGGATATTGACTATTTGAATAAATGAACTCCATCAATCTCCATATGCATGGATACCTATGATCTATTTATCTTATACTCAAACTCCTTGATTGAGACACTTGTCACTAGCATGTGCAATCTCAGGAACTATTGAAATTTGGAATTCATGCACGCCATTAGATTACCACTGATAGGATCACTTACTCCATTAGATCCTTATCTAGTTATATTAAATTCTCACCCCTATATCTATGATATAATTAATTTCTCATATTATATCTTTGATAATGAAAACTTGTCTAAGTATGGGAACTTAGTGAACTCTCCTTGAGAATCCATTTTTATACCTTAATAAATTTTGCTACGCTCAACCTCATGACCTAAAACTTGAACCACATGATCACCATTCATATGGGAGTCTATCCATGTTGTTTCTATGCTAAATCACATTCTAAATTCAAAGAAGAAAATGAGAAACTAAAAGATGGTCAAGGCTAGAAGATACCTGGATATGGTCATGCGCACCAAAATCAGACGTTGGAAGGTACTCCTCTTTGGCTATGGAGGAATGACACCTGCAAAGAAAAATAGACTAAACATGAAAAAAATGTTAGACGAAGAGACGGTGGGCTGTCAAGCAAATGCTTGATCCCTGAAGTACGAAGACTTCCTTAAGGGATATCAACCCACTGATTAAAATAGAATATTTTCCAGAAATGGAAATAATAAAAGACAGAATGAAATAAAAGACAAAAATAAAAAATACGTACCTGATATGCAGCAGAATGTTCTGCACAGTCACTAGTGTCGGTCTCTGTGCTGGCGTCGGTCAGGGAAGGGTGCTGATGTCGGTTAAAGTGCCGGCGTCGGTCGGGGTAACAGTTCTTAGACAAGTCTGGGTGAGTCTGGTCGGGTCCGATCGGGTCTGGTCAGGTTTTGGACAGGTTTTAGGGTTGCAGAATGGTGTCTAAGGGTTAAGGAGTCAGTTTAGGAGTCAAAAGGATTGGTTTGGGGGTTTTAGATAGGGATATGGGTAGAGTGACTGTATATTTTGGAATGGTAGATAGAGTTGATACGGGAAGAAATAGGTCTCGGGGCTGTAGTCTAAGTCTAAATAGGAGTTGATGATAGTAAATAAAAAACAATAACCAGAGAATAAAACAAAAACACAGAGCAAGATACTTACCTATTACACACTGAAGACATGATAAGAGACATGATTGAAGTTGTCACTGTGCTGCCAGATGATTGAAACAAAATTCCTGTACTAGAGAAAGAGACACGACAGATTGATCGCAGGATGCAAGAAGACTGGTTGATCATTTAATTGCTGCAGAAGTTCCTTGATGGTTGCTTTCTGTGTTTGATCAAAGAAATGTTTTGATGCTGCAGGTCTGATAACCGGTTGCCAAACCGATTGGCAACCGAATAACGGATAACGGATTGAGAAATGAATTAACGGACGTAGTTTAAGGCTGACCGACACCGACAAGAATGCCGACATCAGCCAAAAAGGTGACCGATGTCGGTGACGTCGATCGAGTAGTGACCGATGTCGACAGATGCAGAATGGAGACAGAGGCTAATGTTAGCCTTCTACTCACTCTTACATGTTGCCAAAGGTAAGGCTTGTGGGAAAATGGTCGACAAGGGTTAAGGGGAGGACGACAAGGGTTAGACACAATTTTGGTTTCTACATTTGCCCCTTTTTGTCTTGTTGGTTGTTCTGGATGAACTACAAGACAAAAATAGGAGGTGGTTGGCCCAGGTGTGGGATAAGGTCGATTCTATCTTGTTGGTTATTTGAATGAATTGCAAGACAAAAACAAGAGGATTGGATTGCCCTAATTATGGATGAGGTATTCCCCCTTAAAGTAGGAGTCGAGGGAAGGGAACTGGGAATCGAGTGCTGATTTGATAAAGAGTGGATGAAGAAAGGGTGAGGGTGAACGCTGCAAAAGTTGAGATTGCACACATACCACTACAGGAGATGGTCAGGTCAAAGTGTTGCAGGTTGAGGGTAGAGGAGTGCCAAAATTGAAATAACTGGGCCCCAGCATTTAGTCATCTACTGATTGGGTTATTCAATCGAAGTTGAAGCTCCAATGGGTCGTCGTGTTCCAGGTATCTCAGGTTCAGGAAGTGCTCCTAGAAACACAAAAAAGTCACAAGTAGTGCGAATCAACCGGCTTGTGATCCTATACTTGTGAGGGTCAAAAATAGTCTGTGCATAATTTTTCTAACCAGTCATGAGGTAGCATATAGACAAAAACAACCAAGGCAACATTGCTTTGGAAGTGGTCGAGGTCAGAGGAGATAGGCATGATCTCCAATGGGCATAGGTCAAGGTGGATGGATGGACAAAAGGATGCGACCGAGCTAACCTCAGAAGACGTTATGTGATCTGAGTGCTGCCTACATAGCCCTTGTGGAAGGGCCTCAGGCCAATGTAGTTCTCCCTAGAAGGGAGGAAGGGTCAAAGGGATGGAATTGGTCGTGGTCGAGGGCAAGGTCATGGTCAAAAAGAGGAAAGAAGGTTTATCCATCAGAGAGATGAACAAATGAGGGTGGTCGAGCTAACCCCAGATGATGTCGTGTCATCTGAGTGCTGCCTACATAGCCCAAGTCATAGGGCCTCAGACCAATGTAGTTCAGACAAAGAGAAGATTGGTCGATGATTGGCGTGGTCAAAGTGGTTGAGAGATTGGTCTTGGTCATGATGAATGATGAGGGGAAGAAGATGATGTTGCAGCCTTTTCCAAATAGTGTATTCTGCAACATTGGTTGAGGGGTCTTTCATCCCTAGCAATTTTCCATACTCGTGATGGATGTATGCTAAAAATGAATTGAGGTCTATTTATGCTTCAGCAAGTATTGGTTTATGCTTAACATAAATTGTGTCTAGTCAATAGTTTCCATGTGTATTGGTGTCCATAGAAACTAGTGTGAATAGGCTATGGGAGTGGTCTGAAAAGAGAGTTGAGTTGAGTTGATTAGGATGGAAAAGTGATGAAAGAGAATGTGACCAAAGTGTAGATGAAGTGAAAGGCATATTGCTCTTTCATTGACAAGGACTAGAATGGCAGCACATATAGGGGTTATTAGAACCAAGAGCCCCATTCATGCATGACGTCGTTGACCAAATGTTGTGTTAGAACGGTAATTGAATCACTTTGACATTAAGGTGAGCTTGAAGTCCCTTGAGCAGGTGATAGGAGGAGAGGATAGGGTAACCCGTGTTAAGAGTAGAGATAACTTTGCCCCTTTTTATAGGAGACCCTGAGACAACTATAAGTCAAGTCCATGACTTTTTTTTTTTTAGGGTGCAGACTAATCAATGCAGGAAGTCTGCATAGAGATGTCATTTGCTTGGTGATCAGTTGTGAAGTTGATCAATGCGGGAAGCTTCTAAGATGGTGTTGTTTATTGCCAGAGTAGTCATAGCCATCCTTCGAGGGAGTGGTCTAGAATTTTGTTTAATATAAGGGCTTTTGAATAGCTGTCCTTCGAGGGAGCAGTCTATTAATTATAGCTTTTGATGAAAGAGAATGTGACCAAAGTGTAGATGAAGTGAAAGGCATATTGCTCTTTCATTGACAAGGACTAGAATGACAGCACATATAGGGGTTATTAGAACCAAGAGCCCCATTCATGCATGACGTCGTTGACCAAATGTTGTGTTAGAACGGTAATTGAATCACTTTGACATTAAAGTGAGCTTGAAGTCCCTTGAGCAGGTGATAGGAGGAGAGGATAGGGTAACCCGTGTTAAGAGCAGAGATAACTTTGCCCCTTTTTATAGGAGACCCTGAGACAACTATAAGTCAAGTCCATGACTTTTTTTTTTTTTAGGGTGCAGACTGATCAATGCGGGAAGTCTGCATAGAGATGTCATTTGCTTGGTGATCAGTTGTGAAGTTGATCAATGCGGGAAGCTTCTAAGATGGTGTTGTTTATTGCCAGAGTAGTCATAGCCATCCTTCGAGGGAGTGGTCTAGAATTTTGTTTAATATAAGGGCTTTTGAATAGCTGTCCTTCGAGGGAGCAGTCTATTAATTATAGCTTTTGATGAAAGAGAATGTGACCAAAGTGTAGACGAAGTGAAAGGCATATTGCTCTTTCATTGACAAGGACTAGAATGACAGCACATATAGGGGTTATTAGAACCAAGAGCCCCATTCATGCATGACGTCGTTGACCAAATGTTGTGTTAGAACGGTAATTGAATCACTTTGACATTAAAGTGAGCATGAAGTCCCTTGAGCAGGTGATAGGAGGAGAGAATAGGGTAACCCATGTTAAGAGCAGAGATAACTTTGCCCCTTTTTATAGGAGACCCTGAGACAACTATAAGTCAAGTCCATGACTTTTTTTTTTAGGGTGCAGACTGATCAATGCTGGAAGTCTGCATAGAGATGTCATTTGCTTGGTGATCAGTTGTGAAGTTGATCAATGCGGGAAGCTTCTAAGATGGTGTTGTTTATTGCCAGAGTAGTCATAGCCATCCTTCGAGGGAGTGGTCTAGAATTTTGTTTAATATAAGGGCTTTTGAATAGCTGTCCTTCGAGGGAGCAGTCTATTAATTTTGTTTAATACAACTATCCTTCGAGGGAGCAGTCTGCCTTTTGATTTTGATATTGATATAGTGACCGTGGATATTTTGACATCTTGATTTTGTTTGGATAGAAATGTGAGTCATGGACAAGATTATAGAAGGTCAATGGCTCCCTTTTATTAGGACAAAGCATCCATACATCATAAAAGGGTTATAGAGGAATTGTTAAGATGAATAGGGTTGAAAGGAATTAGGATGAAGAGGATGAGGATTGCTCAAGGGACGAGCTCAAGTTAAGTGTCAAGTGGATGAGTACTCGACTAGCAGTAGAATGGTTGCAAATGCAACGCATTAAGAGGCTCAGGTTCTGGTCGTCCATCAAGAGAGGATAGATGATAAGTCCTTGATCCATACTTGTGCATGATAATAAAAGGTCTGAGCTAATTAGGAGCAAACTTGCCTTGTTTACTTCGCTCCATATTGGTCACGTGTTGATTCTCTTTGAGGACAAGGTCTCTGATGTTGAAATCTCAGTCTCGCAGATTTTTGTCATAGGCACGCTTGATGCAATGTTGATAGACATGGAGATGATTAAGGGCAGCAAGACGATGCTCATCAAGTAACTCAAGTTGAGCTAAGCGATCTTGATGAAAGTCATCATTGGAAAGGATATCATGTAGAGAAATGCAGAGAGATAAGATCTGTACTTCGAGAGGTAGGACAGCCTCTGATCCGTACATGAGAGAGAAAGGGGTAGCACCCGTAGAGGGTCAGATGCTAGTGTGATAGGCCCACAAAGTGAAGGGAATGTGAATGTGCCAGTCCCTTCCTATGTCACTGACCACCTTCATGAGAATTTTAGTGAGAATTTTGTTGGAAGCCTCGGCCTGCCCATTTGCTTGAGGGTAGTAAGGCGAAGAGAAACTAAGTTTGATGCCAAATGAGTCGCATAGCTTTTGGACAGTCTTGTTTTTGAAGGACTTGCCATTATCGGTAATGATCTTATGAGGGACACTGAAACGACAGATGATGTGGGTGTTAATGAAGTCGATGATCTTGTCAGCTTTTGTGGAGACGAGAGGAATGGCTTCTACCCACTTGGTGAAATATTCAGTGGCTGTGATGATGGATTGATGACGAAGAGATGAATGAGGGTTAATCTCACCGATGAGATCTAAACTCCACTAAGAAAAAGTCCAAAAATCTTGAGCAATTTATAAGGCGTGACTAGGAAGATGAAGCAAGTTAGAGTGCTGCTGACACTTGATGCAATGCCGAACATAGTCGCTACAGTCTTGATGAAGGGTAGGCCAATAATAGCCTAGATGGAGGATGCGCTTGGCAACCAAATTCCCACTGAAATGTCCACCACAAATTCCATCGTGGACTTGCTTAATGGCCTGAGATGCTTCAGTGGAGGTGAGACAATGAAGAAGGAGGCCGTCGAAGCCTCACTTATAGAGAAGACCCCCTAGCATGGTATAGCAAGTGGTACGCTTGATAAAAGCTCATCGCGCATTATTAAAGAGGTTGAGAGGAATGACAGAAAAAGATAAGAAGTCCACAAGTTGCTTATACCAAGTATCTCGAGGGCTAGGGTCTATAGTGTTGACATGATTAATGTGAGGAGAGATATATGAAGGCAACGGCACACGACGCACTGTGACAAAAAGTCTGGATGCAGATGAGGAAGATGGGATATGCGAAGTGAGAGAAGCCATGGTGTCAGCAAACTTATTTGTGGATCAAGGAACAGTCTGCAGGAGGTAATGGTTAAAATATGTAAGGAGAATGTCAGCACGGATTTTGTACCTTTGCAAAATTTCATTTTTACAGAGGTATGAACTATTGACCTGATTGACAACGAGCTGTGAGTCACTGAAGATGTTGATGGACTTGATTTTGAGAGAGAGGGCGGTCTGAAGTCCCAAAATTAAGGCCTCATACTCAGCCATATTATTGGTACAATCAAAGTCGAGTTTAAAAGACAGAGGCATGGGCTCCCCTTCGAGTGGGATGAAAATGACCCCAGCACCCCCACCTAGTTGACATTTAGAGCCATCAAAAAACATGGTCATCTGATAGATGGTGTCATCAGTGGAAAGCGCAGTGATAGATTTGTCAGGAAACTCACATTGTGAAGGTTGATTGTCAGGAAGAGAGGCATCTACTAGTTGATCAGCAATGGTTTTCCCCTTGATAGATTTTTGCTAGATGAATTTGAGGTCGAACTCAGCAAGCAGCATGAGCCACCGAGCCATACATTGATTTTGATATGGCTTGGAGTGCATATATTTGAGAGGGTCGGTGTGGGTGATGAAAAAGGTCTTGTGATTAAGAAGATAGTGGCAGATCTTGGTAGCAGAAAAGACTAACGCCAAACAGAGTTTCTCGATATGAGTATATCGAGTTTCATAGTCGACCAGTGTTTAGCTGATATAATAGACTGCTTGCTCACGATGATGCTCATCTCAGTGCGCGATCATGTCACCTAATGAATGATTAGTGGCTGAGATATAAAGGTAGAAGGGTTGGTCATCTTTAGGTGGAATGAGGACCGGTGGAGAGACCAGATAGCATTTAAGGGCTTCAAAAGCCTCTTGGCAGTCCTTATCCCATGTAAAGGAGACGTCCTTCTTAAGGAGATGATGAAAAGGTTGGCAACAGTCAAAAAGTTGTGAGATGAAATGGCGAATGGACTGGAGCTTCCCTTGCAAATTGTGAAGCTGCTTAAGATTGGTCGGGGGCAGCATTTCGAGGATAGCACGAATCTTGGCAGGATCTATCTCGATGCCACGAAAGGAAATGATAAAGCCGAGAAGCTTGCTAGAGAGGACCCCAAAGACACATTTCTTGGGGTTAAGATGAACATTGTATTGAAGAAGATGAGAGAAGATGATCTTGAGAATGGTCAGATGGTCACGACGAAGCTTGGACTTGCCGAGCAGGTCATCCACATAGTCCTCCATGATTTTGTGGAGGAGATCGTGGAAAATGTAGGTAATGGCATTCTGATAAGTGGCACCTACATTATTCAAGCTGAAAGGCATGACTTGATAGCAAAAAGTCCCCCATGGGGTAATGAAAGTGGTCTTGTGCTGATCTTCTAGAGTGATCAGGATTTGATTGTATCCTAAAAACCCATCCATGAGAGATAGCATCTCATGGCCAGCCGTAAGATCAACAAGCTGGTCAATGTTGGGAAGAGGAAAGTCATCTTTGGGATAGGCTAAGTTAAGGTCATGATAGTCTGTGCAGATCTGAATCCCCCCAGTTGCCTTGGTGACTGGGATGATGTTAGAGACCCACTGTGGATAATCGATAGGCTGGATGAAGGAGACAAAAAGGAGGCACTGAAGCTCCTCTTTGACAAGGAGGGCAACGTGAGGATGCATCTTTCAAAGCTTTTGCCTGACAGGCTTAGCCTCTGGTTTGGTGACAATGTTATGGGTAGCGATGGTGGGGTCGATGCCAGGCATGCCACTATAAGTCCAGGCAAAGGCCTTGCTATGGTCAGAGAGGAACTGGATATAGTCAAGCTGCTCCTGAGCATCTAAAGATTGGCCAATCTTTAAGACATAAGGAACATCAGAAGAAAGAAGGTTGATGTCAATGGTTGATTCATTTAACATAACCTGGGTCTCAGAAAGGAGGGAGCACTGGATGAAAGAATCATCAGCACCCATGTAAGAAAGAATGGTGTCGTCGTCAACACAGTGGACAGTGTGAATGGTTGTCGACTCATCTTCGATCATGCTGGGAAAAATGAGAGGGAGAGACTTGGACACCCCATTGAGCTGATAAGTCAAGGGTTCTAGGTGGATGGTGTTTATGCAAAAAAAACTAGAAGGAATGGAAACCACTGACTCCGTAGGTGAAAGGGGTGGAATAGGCGAGTGTGGAGGAGATTGGTCAATGGTTGGTTTGAGACAAAGGTCTACAGGGTCTTGAGTGGGGTCATGATATCCCAGGCCATATCGTTTCTTGGCATCGTCATCGTTGAGCGGCTCAATAGGCTGATGGGAGCCCTGATCATAGCATCCAAAACCAAAACCCTTCCATGCACACCTATAAAGGTAAGTGTGTGCAAAGGCAGGGTTGCCAAGAAATGAGAAGTCTGATGTGAAAGGTTGAGGTGAAGAAAGAGGATTGTCGTTAGTAGGAGCTTGATTGAGCCCCCCATAGACGAGGTTGGTTCGGAGGTGAGGAGGACCATAAGGTATGATCATCTTGATCTGATGGTCGTAACTGGGGCTGTGATGAAGGCATCCATACTCTTGTGGAGTTTGGAACATGTCTAAGGTCAGCAAGTGATACTCCCCCAATGAAAGTCTTTGGAAGATGTCTTCCATGGGGTCTGTGGTCGTCGCTTGAAGGGGAGGTGTGAGGGTGACTGCCTATTGCAAACTGGTCAAAGCTTCTACAGATGGAGGTGGTGCCGAGATTGATGGCTTGATAAGAATGAGGACGTCATTTGGACAGTAGGTGGTGTTGCAAGTTTTGAAGGGTGAAGGGTCAGCGGGAATGGTGTGGACGTGTCCATCGTGCTCAAATTTCACACAATGGTGCAGGGTGGAGGGGACATCGGCCATGGTGCAGATCCATGGTCAGCCTAGCAACATGTTGTATTGAAACTCTCCTTCGATGATGTAGAAGAGCTCTGGGACTGTGCGTGGACCAATGTGAATATGAAGGACAACTGTGCCAATGGTCATGGTAGTGGTGTCATTAAAAGAGCACAAGATTACGTCAGTTTTGGAGATGCAATTCTTGGGAAGAGCTAACTGATCAAAGGCATGGGTGGAGATAATGTTAATAATGGTGCCTCCATCAATCATAACATGTTTAATGCATGTCCGATCAACATAGGCAGTGATAAAGAGGGTGGCATCCTGATCTTTTATGTTGGATGTGGGAATCTCAGAATCGTTGAATGTGATGGAGGCAACAGGGGCTAAAGAGTGGACAAGGGCAGCAAGGGGTTGGGGGTCCTCGGGTTGGACCTCCACTGCCTGCAGGGCTTGGATGAGGGCTTGGCGATGTTGAGGCGAGATTTAGATGAGGTCATAGAGGGACATCTTCACAGGGTTTTGGCGAAGCTGTTTCAACATGGAGTCATGGATTAGTCCTGAAGAGTAAGAAGAAGAGGAGGGTTGAGGTGCGCCAAGGATAGAAATCTTAGGCTTAGGCTATTGAGGTGGATTGACGAAAGGGTAGGTCCAAGGAATGGCAGCTTTTTCTTTCACCTTGTCCTTTTGTGACCTAGTGGTGATGTGAATGGCATTAATTTCAAAGATAGGAGGTGAAGGAGATAATGGGGTTGTAACCTGTTGATGAGATGTTGATGGGTTTGAAGAAGTTGGAGGGTTATGAGAAGGAGTCAGGGGTCGGTTGAGAGCATCCTCAAAGAGAAGAGTGTCTTTCTCCAGATAGCGGTGAATGACAGCCTTGAGGGCATAGCAAGTCTCGGTATCGTGTCCTGGCGTACGATGGTATAAGCAAATCTTCATGTCGTCAAACCAGGAGGGCTTAGACTCGAGAGGTTGGAAGGGCCTGATGGGTGGAAGAGTTATGCTGGAAGTCTGCAAAAGTCGATGCAAGATCAAAAAGTATGAGCCCACTAAAGGGTTCGTGCTCATCGATGTGTGTGATGTTGGTGACTTTTGCTTAGGCAGAGTTAGAGGAGGTTTTCATACCACCTTCTGGATTGATGGTGCGGCGACAGGTAGAGATGGTACATTCTTCATGAGAGGTACCACCCTTTTGGGAGAGGGTAGGCTAGCAGTAAGCAAAGGAAGCAAAGGAGGCAATCGATTTTGATTATAGGTCAAAGTGGGAAGGACTCTGGTTAAGGTTGAAGGATGAGGGCCCAAAATGGAGGGAAATGGTGATGGGAGAGGAGGCATTCGCCTTTGTGGTTTGGCAGTCTTCTGTGATTTGGGTTGAAGACTACTATTGGTTGAAGTCTGATCTAGGTCCACCTTCACTTGCAGATGAGTGAGGTTGGAGACAGGGTGAATGCCAAGTGACTTGATAGGTTTAGATGGGGTAGATGTGGGTTTTGGTTTTGATGAGGTCAGTTGAGATATAGACGGTCTTGAAGTGGAAGTTAGTTTTTGTTGAGAATTTGGGGAGGTTCTGCCATGGGAGGATTAGCAGCATGAGATGAGAGGGCATGGGCATGTTGAAGAGCTATGAGACGCTCCCACAATCCCTGATGTTCCACTTTCATTGAAGCGAGAAGTTCGAGTTTCTCCACTAGTCGGGAAAATGGCTGAGAAGATATGGGATGAGGTTTGGGTTCTTGAGAAGATGTGGACAGTTGTGGGATCGAAGGTGTGGTAGTTTCGGCCCCAAGGCATGATGAAGTCGTGACAGGTTCGTCCTTGGTTGGAGGCGAAGGAGAGATAGGTTCTTCCCTGGGTGGAGAAGAAACCAGAGAATGAAGCTCCTTAAGCGAGTAAAGGACAGGGATGATTGTGCCCTCCACTTGCGATCGAGGAGTAGGAAAGGTTGGGTCCTCCATGGGCAGCAAGAAGGAAGATGGTGAAATCGGCGGTGCTGGTAAGGTTGAGGCATCCTCCAAGATGAGAGAGGTTGATAAAGAATTAACCAGAGAAAGAGGTTCGTCCACATGTGATGGACTGATGGATGGACTCACCTCTTGAGGTTGGTTGGAAATGAAGGGCGAGACCGTATTGACTGTTCGAATGTTATGTTCATGAGTGTTGTCAATCAAGGTCTGGACATTGTTTTGAGTTGGTGGATGATTAGGGAATAGTTGTTTGAAGATGTTGATACCCTGATTAGGGGGTGCATTGGGATTGTCTAGGATGAGGTCACCCTTTTCAAGCATGTCTTGGATTATGTTTTTAAGGGTTTTACAGTTGCCCGTGTCATGACCCTTAACACGGTGATAGTTACAGAAGTCATTTTCCCTATACCACGCAGGGATGGTGCGTGAGGGATCAAATTATGGAGGTGGTCGGATCTGGGGGAGATTGAGGACCCCTTGTTTGATGAGTTTTTCCAGCACAGACGCGTATGATTCTCCGAGTGGAGTAAATTGTCACTGTATGTATCTCTGCTGAAATTGGCGGGTGGCACTCTGAGCTATGGATGGCTCAGGCTGATTAGTTGAAGGCAAAGAGGAGGAAGATCTAATGACCACAGCGTTTGTTGAAGCTTTAGATTTAGGATTGGATGAGGAAGGCTTAGAAGAGGGTTCATTGGTCTTGGAGTTGGGATTCTTTCTCTGCAACTTGACTTTATTCTCCTCAATGGCACGTAACTCAAGTTTACGGGCCATCGTGAAGGCTTCGTCAAAAGTACGGAAGGTCTGAACCCTTAAGGTGGAAGAAATATGTTTGGCGCAGGCTTGGGAGAAAAGTTCAATAAGTTCAGGCTGGGGTAAGGAAAAGGAGAGTTGATTGATGAGGCCCCTCCACCGAGCGATGAAATCAGCAATGGATTCATCCTCGAATTGGCGAATAGAATAGAGGTCTGTGATTGAGACCTTCTTGGTGATGTTCATAGAGAAATGATCGAGGAAGAGCTGGGCCAGCTGAGTGAACGTGAAGAGGGAATGGCTGGCAAGGGAGCTGTACCAATCAAGCGCAGCACCTGAGAGAGACATAGGAAATGTGCGTAAAAGCAACGCATCATCGTGGGCGATAAGGTAACAGGCATGTCTGAATGCCTGTAAGTGCTATTGTGGGTCTTCCTTGCTTTGAAAACAAGAAAACTTAGAAAGTTCCCACTGGCTGGGATATGGTCTGATCGGGACAGAAGGATGAATGGGCTCATTGCAAATTTGTTCATATGAGAGAGTATTATGTGAGCCAGAAATGGAGGTCTCTAGGTTGGACATCTTGTCCATCAGTATTTTGATGATATCTACTGACGAATTGGCGAGTGGAGCACCTCCTAGATTGTAAGGCACTTGAAAGAGGCTGGAAGAGGCATACGACGTAGTCGGTTGTACCAGTAAGGGTGCAAAGTATGGATGACTAGTCGTAGGGATAGAAGAGGAGACTAAGGATGGTTGGGTAGAAGGCATGGCTAGGTTCGATGTCGCCATGGGAGGTTGGTTAGAGGTAACATGGGCCAATGGATAGGTAGCCACCCTAGTGTTGATAGGAGCAAGGGTAGGTGGAATAGAGACGACCAGATTCTGAAAGGGGGTAGAAAGTGGTTGAGTGGGCTGAGGTTGATAGGGGGCCAAAACCCTGGTGAAAGTGGGCCCAACGATGGAGGGAGAGGTCACACTTGGATGGTTGGTCAAAGACTGGTCATTGGTTGAGACAATAGCCTGGGTGTCTAAGGGTTAAACTACGGACGCTATTGATACGACCGCAGTCTCGAGAAAAGAAGTCGGCATTCTGTACATTGGATTGCCTAAGGAGTCTCACATTCAGCTATTCGCGAGATAGTGCTGCAAGGCTTTTACGTTGAGGTCCAAGAATCATGCGAAATCTTGGTCCCCTTTTGGGACAATAGGCGTTTGGGTCGGGGATGGTCTAGTAGGAGTTCTTTCAGTCTCCGAGTTGAACTCCATTTTAGGGTTGGTTATGGGCGGGGTAGACGGAAGAGGATGATGCCTCGCGTGATCGACTAGAGCCTTGGCTTGGCTACGAGTCAAAACCATTCAAGGCAAGGAAGAACATCCTCACAAGCTCAAACAAGCAGATAAGAACTAAAAAGATGAAGAACACAAGCAGATCCTAAAACCCTATGAGTAAATTATTAGGATTATAGTGGCTTATGCCTTAGAATGTGTGTAGAGGAAGATTGGCTTTTGAGTCAGGTCCTAGAAGAAGTAGTGTATGGATGGTTTTGGGTTAGTTATGGTGCTCAAGAAGTCTGTGTTAGGTTTCGTACAAGGCCTGGTGCTAAGGAGCAAGCTCCCCTCACTTCACGAGTCCAGTGATAAACTGGGCCCGCTTAGCCAAAATATACTTCCCCTAGAGATTAGACTCTGCTAGAGAACAGAGTGGGCTTTCTCCTTGGTGATGAAATCCAAGTAAGATTGCTAGGACGGGTAAGGTATCCGTTGGGGGATGAAATCCCAATCGGGCCTTGTCTCAGGTAAGTTAAGATGTTTGTTTTGTGCAAGTGGTTTGGTCATGTAACATCAAGTGGACTAGATTAATTCAATATGCGGTTATTAATTACTAAGTGTGGTCTAAGAAATGCAAGCAAACAGAAATGAATGCAAAGTGTTTTAATTCCCAAGTCGAAATGTTTGTTCGTATGAAGATGAATGGAGAAAGAGTCGAAGAATATGAGTTTTGACTAGTCTAGAAGTGCATGAAAGAAAAGAAAAGTTCTTTTTATTCCTGCTTATGATGTCGTTTAGAAGAGACAAAAGAGGCAAAAAAGGAAGGAACCTAATGCACCTATATGAATGAAAGAAAGAAAGAACCCAAGGAAGGCCCTAAGGGTCCCACCAGGCGTGCCAGAATGTTTCTACGCTAAATCACTTTCTACATTCAAAGAAGAAAATGAGAAACTAAAAGATGGTCAAGGCTAGAAGATACCTAGATATGGTCATGCACACCAAAATCAGACGTTGGAAGGTACTCCTCTTTGGCTATGGAGGAATGACACCTGCAAAGAAAAATAGAATAAACATGAAAAAAAATGTTAGACGAAGAGACGGTGGGCTGTCAAGAAAACGCTTGATCCCTGAAGTACGAAGACTTCCTTAAGGGATATCAACCCACTAATTAAAATAGAATATTTGCCAGAAATGGAAATAATAAAAGACAGAATGAAATAAAAGACAAAAATCAGAAATGCATACCTGATATGCAGCAGAATGTTCTGCACAGTCGCCAGTGTCGGTCTCTTTGCCGGCGTCGGTCAGGGAAGGGTGCCGACGTCGGTTAAAGTGCCGGTGTCGATCGGGGTAATGACTGGCGTTGGTCGGGGCAACAGTTTTTGGACAGGTCTGGGTGAGTCTGGTTGGGTCTGGTTAGGTTTTGGACAGGTTTTAGGGTTGCAGAATGGTGTCTGAGGGTTAAGGAGTCAGTTTAGGAGTCAAAAGGATTGGTTTGGGGGTTTTGGACAGGGATCTGGGTAGAGTGACTGTATATTTTGGAATGGTAGACAGAGTTGATACGGGAAGAAATAGGTCTTGGGGCTGTAGTCTAAGTCTAAATAGGAGTTGATGACAGTAAATAAAAAAACAATAACCAGAGAATAAAACAAAAACACAGAGCAAGATACTTACCTATTACACACTGAAGACATGATAAGAGACATGATTGAAGTTGTCACTGTGCTGCCAAATGACCGAAGCAAAATTCTTGTACTGGAGAAAGAGACACGAGAGATTGATCGCAGGATGCAAGAAAAATGGTTGATCATTCGATTAGATGCAAGAAGACTGGTTGATCGTTCAGTTGCTGCAGAAGTTCCTTGATGGTTGCTTGTTGTGTTTGATCAAAGAAACATTTTGATGCCGCAGGTCTGATAACCAGTTGCCAAACCGATTGGCAACTGAATAACACATAACAGATTGAGAAATGAATTAACGGATGTAGTTTAAGGCTGACCGACACCGGTAGGAATGCCGATGTTAGCCGAAAAGGTGACCGACGTCGGCGATGTCGATCGAGTAGTGACCGGTGTCGGCAGATGCAGAATGGAGACAGAGGCTAATGTTAGCCTTCTACTCACTCTTACATGCTGCCAAGGGTAAGGCTTGTGGGAAAATGGTCAACAGGGGTTAAGGGGAGGACGACAAGGGTTAGACACAATTTTGGTGTCTACACATGTATCAAAATACTCCTAACACTTTCACACATGTGAAATATGATATCATCAATCTACTCATTCAATTTTATCTATTAAGATGAATACTTGATCTTAGACATTCATATGAGTGTTTTGATGAAATTGGTTCACTTTCATAATCACTCTAAGCACTCATAACATCCCATAGGGTCTCTAAAACATGACCATACCATTAATATCATCCATTAATTACTTAATTATGAAAACACTCTCCAAACCATCAATATGATCACTATGTCATTAATTCACTATTGAATCATGCTCTCTTTGACATCAATGACTACCTAACATCAATGGCCATGATCAACATAACGTTCTTAATGAATTGAATAATGTTGTCAACTTCATATTGAGAAAAATGAGTTGTTATTATTTATGGTAGAATACAATACACTATGTCAATGGGTGTTAAAGGTTATAAACCCAAACAAAACTGAAAAGGACTATGTGTAGTAGAGTTGTGCAAAGCTTTGATTTAATTGTGTTAACTGAAAGGAAGGCTTTCATACCAAGTGCATTGTTTCTTAAAATTGTACATTATTATAGGGTTCACTATCATATTTTTTACTACTTCCATTTGTCCATTAGTTTTTGGATGAAAGGCAGTGAATTTGTTCAACTTTGTGTCTAGCATAAACCAAATTATTTTCCAAAAATGGATCAAAAAACTTGTGTCTCTATTAGACAAGATCCTCTGGGATTCCAAAGTGTATCCATACATGTTTAAAATATAATTAAACTATATCTAGAGCTGAAATTAATTTCTTATAGTTTATGAGAATTTCTATTCTTGAGAATCTATCAACTACTACATAAATACAAGCATTACCATGTTTTGTAGTAGGGTAGCCTAAGAAAAAATCCATGGAAATAAATTTCCATAGTCTTTTTGGCACTAGATGAGGTGTGTAAAGACCTTGCTTCTTGATTATTGGATTATTTATGGCACACATAGTACATAAATTGATATACTTGGATACATCAACCCTAAGATGTGGCTAGAAGAATTACTTTTATAACACTGCAAGAGTATTTTCAACTCCAAATAATACTACCCCATGTTTACTTTTGAAATTATCCTCCCATATTATTTTTTGTCTCTATGCCTCATGTGAAATACAAAAGTTCCCAAGATGATATATAAGTCCATCTTTCAATTAAAAATCTACAACTGAATTACCGTAGAGCAAATTCTAATAGAAATCTATAAAATTATTTTTAGATGGATATAATTATAACCATGTATTTAATTCATATCCACATGGATCAAATACATAAAGGAGAGATTCAAATTCTAGATGGCTCAGAAGTGATTGGATTTGAACTTCCCTTCTTATGTTTGATGTTTAGATCAAAATTCTAAAGATAAGAAGACCATTTTTTATGTCACTCTTGTTGTAACTTGTTTTGAGTCTACAAGATCTGCAATGACTTGTGATATATGTGGATCATAGTCTCCTTACCAAATATATAATTATTATAATGCTTACATGCCTAAACAATAGCATAAATCTCATGATCACATGTTGGGTGGTTCCATACCATTTCAGTGAACATTTCATTGTGGCAATCAACTAGGTGATGATGTTGAGTGAGGGATACTCCAAGTGTAAAGTAAAAATCAAATGTCTCAAGCTTAAATGGTTGATAAAGGTCTAGTAAAATAAGTAATGATGAAAAATAAAGTCTGTATTTCCAAAAATATTTCTATTGTGTGGCACTCCATATGAAATTTTATTTAGCACCACCTTTGGTTACCTAGTTTAGAGGACAAGTCACATGAGAGAAACCAAGTTCAAATCTATTATATTAATTTTCCAATCAAAAGAAGTTGTGAATATCTATGAGATTATTTGGTTATGGTCAGTCCTCAATGACTTGAATCTTAGTTAGATCCACATATACTCCTTATGCATCCACAATGTATCCCATATATTGCATATACGGCATGGAAAGTGAACATTTAGCCATGTTTTCATACAAATTGTGTTTCTATAGAGTGTTAAACACTTGATTTATGTGGCATAGATGTTCATCACATGTTTTATTGAAGATAATGATCTTGTTAAATTAGACTAAAACAAAGTGGGGAATGGCCATAAAATATGATGCATCATCTGCATGAGTAACCATTTGAACAAACCTTCTTTGGGCTTAAAGGTTTTCTTCCATAGATCTATGGTCTCCAAATAAATTTGATGATAAACATACTTAAGATCAACATTGGTGAATTATTTGGCATAACATAGAAATTTTAAAATGTCCTTGATCCTTGGAAGAAGATAATGGTTCTTCACTATGATCTTGTTGAGAACTCGGTAGTCAATGCATAATCTCTATGTGCCATTTTTATTTAGTGCAAGAATAATTAGGTTATCACAAGGTGATGAGTTGACCCTGACATGTACTTAATCCACAATTTCATGGATATGTTACTTTATTTATTCATTCCTAAGAAAGGATCTGTAATACAAAGAAGCATTAGGTAGAGCTGGTCTCAAGATCATATCAATAGTGTGCTTCACTGTATAGTGTGTAGGCACTTCTTTTAGTAGCTAAAATATGTCCTTGTGATATTCCAACTTGATATTCAAATATGTATCTTATGTCATTGATGTTGGAGTAATGAAAATGGAAATTAACCTTGTAATGAATTACTTATGTTCAATTCTTTGCATCAAAAACATAATTTTTTTACTAGATGTCACTAGCTTATTACACTGCTTTGCACTAATAAGTGATAGCTTTGGAACTACTTTTTTTATGCAATATATCATATCACCAACACCCATGGAAATATTTATAGGATTTTATTCATATATTTTAGGTTGATGGTAAATATATGGTTGACTAAGTAGAACATCACATACCTCTAGTGGATCAACATCACAAAGGACTTTATCTTGGAAAGGCTTAATGGTGTACACTATTTGACACTATTAAGTGACACATTTCTCTAATCTCCCACTATACTATCCAAGAGAGTATGGTTGTGAGTGAGGATTCAGCATCAAGTTTAATCTTTTAAATTATTGAGGAGTAATCAAGTTCTTATGACTTCCATTATAAAAATGAAGTGTGTTGGTTGGACATTGACCTAAATTTGTGAATGGAACAATCTTTATACTTCCTCTATTTATATAATGGTAGTAGAGATGTTTTCACCATGGAGATGATCTTCTTACTATTTTCCAATGGTATTTCAAGTTGTGCAAGAAGATTCTTCCTAGTATGACATTCTTCATTTGAATGATTGTCAGAGTTGTGAACTAAACACCACTTTCTAATATTAGGGTTCTTATTCTAGTCATTTCATGATTATTTATTCTATTGAGGGTGATGAGAGTTATTCTCTGATTTGGAATTATGATTAGAATATTTAGGCTATTATTTGGTTTGAGACTTGGAATCATATATCTTAGTCTTGGCCTTCACCTTTGCTTCAAACTTGAAAGCATATCTATGGGTTTCTCCAATTTAAGAGATCTATAGTAAATCCAAGTTTAATTATATAAGTGGTGTCAAGCCTGAACTATATCTCAAAACAAGATCTTGATCTAAATCCTAAATCCCATGTTTAGACATTAGAGCATGTAACATATCTATGTATTATTGCATAAATTCCTTTTTTTCTTAACACAAATTACATAAATTGATGTATTGTTCATCATAGTTTCCAATAAGATAATATTTTACTTTGAGTGCTTCTTTAAAGCCATTCCATGTGTCTAAATATGTGTTTAAAGTAACATCACCTTCATGTGAAGTGCCCTAATTTTCCCACCATTTCTTTATTGATAAAAAAATTCAAAAGAGTGAATGTAATCTTTTATCAGTCAAAGAATTGATTAACCACAAAGTATGAATAGATAACATTAATCCAATTATATAGTGCATCTAAATATTTCTTGCCTTCAATAATAGGGATATATATATGTAATTTTACCATGTATGGAGTTTGAACACCAAATGGACAATGAGAATGAGAGGTGTGGGAAGGAGTTTGTTCCCTGAGGAGTATTAATAAGTTATTAGTTTTACTTAATTGTTTATGTCTATGACATTATTCCAAATATTCCTATTGTCTCTACAATGCATCCTCTATCATTTTGTGGAACATGTGTGAAGTTAATGCCCTTGAATATTTGTTTTCTATCTAAGGGAATGAAGGAAGGCATCAAAAAGGGCCATGGGTATCGAGTCCTAACTTCTTATAGTCAAACCTCATATGAGTGGCCATATAAATATTGATGAATTTTAGAAACACTTGGTACTTAGAAGTTGTATTAAGCATGTATTCTCTAATACCACTAATACGAGGCCTAGGAGGAGACTCGATAGATAACCTAATTGAACTAGTTTAAGGGATTTATGTGAAAAAGGGATTTAATAATGATAGAGAACATGAATGTGTAATGCTATAAAAAAATAAATGAAATCAAGAAAGATATGACATCTAATGTATAATTGTAATAGAAAAGTTGTATTATGCTAAGTTATATATAATTTGAGAGATTAGATGTTTGGTGCCTATGTAATTCCCAACTCTATTCTTCTTTGGCTCTCCCATTAAAATGTTACTAACCTCAAACAATGGAACTGTACATCATTATAAAATTCAATGATATTAATTATTGGCTTCACCATTACAATAATTAGAAAAAATTACATCATAATCATCGAGTGTAGGTGACATCACTTAATATCATTTTTAAAGATCTATGAGCTACAATGATGACACTATAGGAGTTAAATAGTAACACAGATGTGGAATCACAAGGAAAAAATTGCTATATATGTTTGAAACCTAATAAACTAGTTGTTGCAAAAATAATGATGCTCCATTAGATAAAGTGACCTAGATCCTCTTAGATCACATTTATTGCATACAATATATGATGTATACATGCAATATTCAAAACCCATTATAAAAAATTGTAGTTGTGCTACAAAATTTATAAAATGTTATAAAAAATTATAGTTGTGATAAATTTTGGAATGAATGTTGAAACTTTTGCACAAGAAGATATTTAAACTGAATATCACATGCAATGTCTAACAAACCATACAAAATTAGAGATTTCTATGAAAACTCAAATTATACTAAAATATGAAATGAAGATGGAATGGATTGGCCACTTCATGGAAATTTTTATAGAGATAGGTTTGGAAGTTCAAATATGTGTAGTGTGTTTTAATGAGGCCATGATATGTGAATCTTATTGAAGTTAATGTATTTCAACAACATAGTAGATTGTAATATATTTGAAAGTAAAAGATAGGTTAGGAGGAATATTTAAATAGGAAACAAGATGATATAAAGTGAGAATTTGAAAAGGGTTGAATAAAGTTGGTGTTTGTCATGTTTAATAACAAATATCAATTGTACTTATCTAATGAGCATGTTTTTTATGTTACCTTGTTTATTAGCATTGATTTATTTTCAAGTGTGTTTTAAAATTTATGTTATATCTATTACATAGAATATGATTTTTACTAAATTGTATAGAAGATGTAAATTATTCAAGGATTAAATTGTATCTAGAATTATTTTATTGCATTGTGATTATGTTTGTGTAAACAATTCAATAAATGTTTTATTTTACTATGTATTTATTTCCAAGCAAGGAAATAAATAAGAATTAGATTTCATTTTGATTGATAACATTTAGTTATTTATAAAAAAAATTAAGGATATTTTGTACTTATAATTTTATATATTAATCTTTTAGGTTACAACTAATAACCCTTGCATTTTTATGTTGCCAATGTATATAACCTCGCTAAGGATTATTTATTGTTTTCCTTCAAGGAACCTTCTCAAGTGAAATCTCTACTTTCTAGGTTAGGATATTGGTTCCTTTAAAATAACCTTATGATTAGGTCCCCATCATCTATAAATTTTAAGGTTTATGAGTAGACATATATTAAGGTTCATGTTTGGGTTGAGAAATCGAGTCTCCCAATTCTATTTTGGGCCTTTCTTTTTAAAATTGTAAAATCCATAGGGAATCTCCTTTACCATAAATTGGAGAGGTTTTAATTTGTGCACTAAAACAAGTGCATTTATGTTAAGGTTGATTTGATAACATAATTACAAATTTCCATTAATATTCAAATAGGGACTGAACACTTCTCATACAAATTTATCTACACTAACCTTCTAAACACATTTTCTAGGTGTCATTAACCTAACCATAGGATTCAAGACTACACCCTCATGGTTTGCTCTAGGTTCATGGCCAAACAAACACTACATAAAAATTGAAAGGTGATTGAAAATAATGATGGTGGGTAACTATAAACAACCAGAAATCCATCAGGAATAAAAATCCTAAGTCATATACCCATTACCAAATCCCAATAGGGTGTGAAAAATAAGATAATTTTATTCCTCCCCATAAATCCTCTATAGTCTCTTAGATTAACAACTAGATTATAGAGTCAAGTTTCTTAATACAATCATTAATCCAAAACTCAGAAGATTTGGTTGATAAATATATCAATAACATAGTAACAATGAATTCTCTGAGAAAAGATGTAGTATTACTCAAGATTGCAATACACTTATATGCTTATCTCTAGGAAGAGATGTTTGTCTTCACATTTTGGGTTACCTATTAATTTATACACATTTTTAAAGCATGGGGAGGATGTGGAAGGTCACCAATATTGAGGGAGATTAAGTGGTTCAACTTCCAAGATACAAAACAATACAAAATTTGAGGAATTACTATTTTTAAAAACTTACTATTTTTAGACTGCACTACTAAAATTAAAATTTGGGGCACTTCCATTGGATTTTTGGGGTTAAAAATTCTTTGAGAAAATATCATTTCCATCTCACGACGTTCTCCTCATTCTTAGCTTTCTAACGGTTCAAACGGTGAGTTAATTGGAGCTACGGTGCAAAAGTTATGGCTACCGAAAGTTTTGTCATCAATTGGGGTGGAACTGTCACCTAAATTGTTGCCAAGATCAATCACGTGTCAATTATAACCTCCAATGATAGCATATCTTCCTTTATAACTCCCATTTCACATCGATCATGTAGTTGACACTCCATGGGAAGTGAATGGGGATAAATACAACTCCATCTCTCTAGGAGATTTAATTTTTCCACACCAAAAACCATTTTTAGGTAATCATTTTGTAGTGTTTGGTTCATACGAGGACTTATAGGATGGGCAAGAATAATTTCACATGGAGTATTATTCCTAATGAATCTTCTTTCATGGAATGTTTAGGGTCTGACAAAGTCATCTTGTAAATTATTTGTGTGTACCACTTATCAATAGTTGGACAAAATAATATTTATATTTTTGTAAGAAGTTGATATTTCAGATTTTATTCCAAAAACCTCTCTAAGAAGTATCCAGCATCAATAAATTCATAACTAAATCTATAAATCTTGAGCTTATTGCTAATTGGTGCCCAAGCACTTTTTTGAATGTCTCTTAAAAAATTAGTGTTGAATCCTTAATGCTCCATTTTCATCACATTCTCCCTAAAATTAATAGGCCTAAGAAAATGGGGTTCATAAAAGGAAGATATATTTTGGATAATATAATTGCAGTTTAGGAAGAATGGATTGGACTTGTGTTTCTTGATAGAAAACCATCTTTGTCAAGCTTGGTTTTGAAAAAGCTTATGATTAGATTTAGTGACCCATTATCCTCATCATTTTTAAAGTTATGACTTTTGGGATCTTGCATGTGTGTGTGTGTGTGTGTGTGAGTGAGTGTGAAAAAATATGGAGTAGAAAATTATAAATGAAAAAACTAAGATTTACTTTGCTATTAATATTGTAGAAAATTCAACACAACAAATTTATGACAATTTTGTAACACACAATTCATAATCTCATTTGTCCAAGATAAAGAATAATTGAATAAGGTTGAAAAAAAATTAAAATTCTTCAATTTAAGAACCTATTCTTCATTTTCTTTTCTTCTATCTTGAAAACCTCAAATTGTTGGCAAATAAAGAAAAAGAGGAACTGCACATGTAAAAATTGAAGAATTTTGTTTAAATTAATTTATTGGTGAACAAAGGACTCAAAATATTGTAAAGATACCCAAATATTATGGATCCATTGTAAATTAAGTACTGACGAGTAGAGAAAACTAGGCATTATTAAACAAGCTAAATATTATTTGAGTTTTTAAGCTTTCATAGTACTTAAGTACATTATAATAGATTATGAAAAGGTTGTGTTAGAGAGTAAATTAACAAGGCTATGAGATAGTAATTCATGTTGATGTTGATGCATTTTTTGTAAGTCATGAAACACAATGTTATATTTTGTAAGCTTAAGGTTTTTTTAACTTCATGATCACGTGTTGAATCGGAGGCAACTAGGTGCATTACTTTGATTGGAGAAAACAAGTGAAAATAAATAAAGAAACACAACCCTTAAAGAGTTAAAACCATATTGTAAAATACATGTCTAGGAAGTAATAAAATGAAATGTAACCACATGTTAAAATGTGATTGGATGTAGAAAAAAGAGAAAGATATTATTGACACAAGTATCTAAATAAGTTGTAATAGTTGACAGGTCTACACCCACTTGTTTTAGGATCTTTCATTAAGTCTAGTCTCGAGTCAAACTTAAAAAAACACAAAAAAGGATATAAGGATAAATAAATTATGAATAAATATCATATAATTACTTCATAATATAAATTAACTATAATGGGTTTTATAAAATCACATTCATTTACAACAATTGAGTGAAATCAGAAATTTTGTAGTCATAAACTCGCAAATTTTAAAAAGTATTACATGATGGCTTAAGAATTTTATAGACACATAATTATATTGGTTTTATTTGATATTTTACATTAGTTACCTATGGATAAATGGTAATATATAAATGACCTTTATCTTTATATTACAAAATTTTAAATTAAAAACATCACATGGCATTCATCGATCAGGACATATAATGATTAAGTCATGACATTCCCTTTTATTAATAGTGTGCCCTCATTAGATTCTGAAAAACCATTGAGTTTTAAAATGTAACATACAAAAATATAGTTTGTAATAGATCCCATAAAATTTCTTTTGACCACTTTGGTTCTCAATGATCTCTATGAGGCCATGACGGTTGAATGACTTCCAATGTCTTATTTCACTCTTTTATTATTTCACATAATATGGTGATTCATAATTCAATGGGTCCATGGGAAGAATTAAAATGAATATTTGACTTCATGACCATGAGAGTATGGGATTATGACACATTGACAAAAAAATTATCTATCGCTCATATGATCACCTCCTAGAGGTGTTAAATTACTGATGATCACTTGTGCATTAACTAGTCACTATCATTACTCAAACTTAAAACCAAAAATATATTAATAGTTTGAAACACATTCAATTCACTTTATAATCCTTCTTGTTTACTATTTCCTATCTCTTTTGAAGTCAAAAAATTGGCTCTTTGCATATATAACATTGTATAATCTTGATAAAAATGATTTCTCATACATAACTATATTGAAATTTTCAATCCATTTTTTTTTGTAAATATTGCATACATGTTATTTTATCAAAATTTAATTAATGTGGTAACTAACCTTAATTAAGATAAATTGAGTGGAATAAATCAAAATTTTGTAAATGATATTTTGCCAAACATAATGAAAGTAAATGAATAAATTCAACAATGTGCAAATGATTGAAAGAATACTAGTTATGTGATTATAAGAGAAACTTAGTTATTTCTACCCCAAATCCAAATATGTTAACTAAAAAATAACTAAAATAGAGAAACAAGAGCAAGATCTAAAAATTCCTAGAAACTGAAGCTGAAATAGGAAAAGGATATGACTGATAGACTAGGATACAACATATTATCTTTTTTATCTATGTTGGCCATTTTTTTTCCTTTATGAATAAACAAGACTTGGATACACAATCACATGCAAAAATTGGAGTTAGTTATGTATGTACATATTTGACATTTGGTAGTGTGCTTAAAACCTATAAATATTTAGTCAAAGATTGAAACCCTAATAAGGCATGCAATGATCTAAAAATATAAAAAGGTGGAGTGTAATTAGATAAGCTAACACCAAACACCCCCATGATGACTAAATGTTGGATACCTACCCAATATTCCAAGGAGGTAATCAAGCCCATGTAGTTCTCCCACTTAGAGTGATTTATGGAATTTTACTCTTTTGATCATATGAATGCATATATAGATGGATTTAATACTTGATCACAATTTTATTTGGGACAAATAAAATAAGATTGTGACTTAGCTAAGGACTGGTTTTAGTGATCAAAATCAAAATTAGGAAGAATAAAGAACTTTTATCAGTGTGCACTTATGTAAATAGGCATCTATATTGAGATTTTCAAGTGAAAGAAAGAGTGAGTTGTGTGATTTTATAGAAATTCAAAATGAAAAACCACAAACTAGGAATCCTAAAAACATGAAATATAAAGATAAGAGTGGGTCCAAATTTATATATTGTTTGTTAGAGGACCAAAGACTATATTGAGCCATAAGGACAAGACATGTTATCACTATTATCCCTATTAGTCAATTATGGCCTGTAAGGAAAAGTATGAAACTTTAGATCTAGGTTTGTCTGAACAAATGCTTAAGTGTTATTTTATCAATCACCACACTTATGTAAGTGATAAATATGATTTGGAATATAAATAAATCATTTTATATGCCCTTAAATTATAGTGTGTCTAAGCAAAAATGTGGCTAACTTGTGGTTTATGTAACCTTTCATATTATGTTGTCACATTTCTCTATGTTCTTATATTATTAGTAGGGTCAGCCTATGGAATAACCATGGATAGGAGGTAGTGGTTATTATTTTATCATCATTTATATATTCTATGTTTATTGCATTATTGTGAAGGTTTCACCCTTGAAGCAACTTAGTCATATTTATCAAGTATTCTACTTTTTTGTCAATTATTGTTTTGGATCTTCTTATTTTAATCATATTACTAAAATATATTATTACTTTGATGTGAATTATCTAGGTATTTTAATTACAATTAGTATTAGATCTTTGATTTGAGTAAGTTTTGTGATGTAGTTTTTTAGATGTGGCATAGTTGTTTTCTTAAGCACTGAAGTATTGAAAAAACATAACTTGTGATTTAGGAAGGATTTATTTTTTCATCACCATAATATTTTTTGATTTTTGATTTTAAAAAGATTATGTAATATTTTTACACCCTTTTGAAAATTGGCAGTCATTAGATTCATCTCGGTAAGAAGAACAAAATGGTATAATCCTGATGTACGCTTTTTTGGGCTTGAAATCGTAAACCATAGGTTTCATGCATGGATGCTCCAAACACTCATGACAATGAGAAAGGGAAATACACTCTAATAAAAATTCCTCATGAGGATGACATCGAGTTTGAAGCTTCAAATTTTGGGGTTTTTGAAGGGGTTAAAAAAATTTAGTCATATATGCAAAGTACGGTGATGAAAGATGATCTTAATGTAGTGAAATGGAACATTGATGTGATAAAGGGCGACATGGATGATGTGAAGTTTCAATTGGAAACTATCAATGGGACATTGTCTACTCTTATTGCTTATTTTACACAACCAAATAATCTTCCAATATTCTATTTAGAATAATCTAAACATGATGTCAAAAGAGAAAGCATGCAAGTTTGATGGTAAAGATCCACTCACTTTAATCTATAAAATGGAAAACTTATTTTATATAAATCAAACCCCATGTGCACAAAACATTTTCATGGAATATGTGTGTGTGTGTGTGTGTGTGTGTGTGTGTGTGTGGAAATTGAATAGTTCATTTGGTATCAGTATTTGTGTGTTCAAAACAAAAAGAATGGCCTTCGTGTTAACTATTGAATTTTACCTTAGGATTTGTAGATGCGTTATAATAACTTCTTAGACAAATAATTTAGTTAATTAGAAAACTTTCAAAAAATAAAACCTATTAAACATTATGTTCAACAATTCCATAATCTATCCTTACATGTGGATGACATCAATTAGGACAACATGAATGACCTATTCTTGGGTGGGCTTAAGGATAACATCCAATTTTATTTTTTCATGTTTAATCCTATTTCAATATCTAAATACATAACATTAATGAGTAAGGCATATGAAATAGACCTATTTAAATGAAGGTCTTTCACTAATGAAAGATAATTTAACTCTCAATCACAATCATTTCCCCAACCTAAAAGATTTATTTCTCAACAAATTGAAGAGTAGTGTGAAAAAGGGTTATGTTTCAGCTATGATAGCAAGTGGAGCAAGGGACACAAATTTGATAATAATAATTTGATCTACATTTAAGGAGACAAAAAAGATGAAAAATATGACGTGGAATCAGGTGAGAGTGAGGAAAAAATAAAGGAATTTGAAGATTGACACCCTAGTATCTCTTGTCATGCACTTTCAAGTATCAACACTCCTAAAACCCTTAAGGTTATGGATTTCCTCAAGAAATAAAAGGTGAAAATATTGATTGACTCAGGTAGTACACATAAATTTATCAATAGTAAGTTGGCTACTTATTTGAACTATTTCATTTACCCGTATCCAAAATTTTAGGTCATGATTGCATATGGTGACACAATTAATTATTCTTGGAACTGTGATAGTATTAAGCTTGCTATGGGAGACTAAATGTTATATTATCCTATGTTTTCTATTCCCATGGGTGGGGTAGACATTATTTTAGGATTCTAATGGCCCATAACCTTGGGCACAATATATATGAATTTCTAGAAATTGTTCACATGCTTTCGTTCTGAAGTAGGACATTTGAACTTCCGAATTAAGGGAAAAATCTCCACAATTGGTTAGTTCACATCAAATGAAAAATATTATCAAAAATGGAGTTGAAGGATCTATATCATGATTATTTTAAAGAGAACTTAATCCAAAAAAAATGTATACACATCATGATTTATAGATGATTATTGATGACCACCCAACTTTTTTTGCTTCCATGCCAAAAGGATTACCACCAATATGAGAACATGATCATGACATATGACTATTTCCAAGGATTCAACCACCAAACATCAAACTATATAGGTATCTATATTCCCATAAGAGTGAAATTGAAAATATGGTACATGATATGTTCAAGGTTGGTATTATTATACATAGTCAAAGTGAATATTCATACTTGGTGGTTATTTTACATAAGAAATATGACACTTGGAAGATGTGCCTAGACTAGAGAGATTTAACCAAGTATACCATCAAAGATAAGTTTCCAAGTCTAATAATTCATGATTTTATAGATGAGTTACTTGGTGTTATTTATTTTTTAAAAACTATATATTCATTTTGGGTACGATCAAATTCAAATTAGATATGAGGATATCCATAAAACAACTTTTAGAACCCATGAAATCCATTTTTGAGTTTTTGGTCATGCCTCTTGGTCTAAAAAATTCACCACCTACATTTTAAATTTTGATTAACACTATTTTAAGCCTTTTTTAGTAAATTTGTGATGTTTTTTATGACATCCTAATCTACAACAAAATGTGGGAAGAACATTTGCATCATGTGAAACATGGACTATCAGTTCTAGAACATCATATATATGCAAAACCTTCAAAATGTGATTTTAGAGCTTAAGAAGTGGATTATTTTGGTCATATTTTTTCACATGAGGTAGTTAAATTATACCCTAAGAAGATTAAATTTATTATAGAGTGACAAGTGCCAAAAACCCTCGAGAACTTGCAAGGTTTTTTGGGAGTAACAGGTTACTATAATAGATTTGTGAGATATTTTATGGCATAAAAAGACCACTCAAAACTTTTTTGAAAAAATAATTATTCCATTGGAACAAAACAACTACCAATTCCTTTGAGAAGATAAAGGAATCTATATACACCACTCCAATTTTGTCTACCAATAATTTTTAAAAAAAAATTATTGTTGAATATGATGCATTAAGATATGGCATGGGGGTAGTATTGATACAAAAAGGAAGACTCATTAAATTTGAGATTCATCAACTAAAGGGTAAAAATAATCTAAATCCAATCTATGAGAAAGAGATGTGTCTATTCTTTCTATGGTCAAACAATGGAGACCTTATATGATGGGTAGACAATTTAAGGTAAAGATTGATCATGATAGTTTAAAATATTTTTTACGATAATTATTATCATGAGAAGTACAAAAATAATAGTTGACTAAAATATTGGGATATGAATTTTAAATAGTTTATAAGAGAGGAAAATATAATGCTATAGTAAATTCACTATCAAATAGGTATGAATACAATGCGGCATTATTATGTGAAATGACCATTTGGTAGGAAGATTGGCTAGAAGAGGCAAGATTAGAATGGGAGAATGGAATGGATACAAAGGTTATAATTTGGAATCTTTAGTAAAATTATAGTTATTATAAAAATAATGAATGGAAAGGGAACACATTATGGTATAAAAATCTATTATACTTATGTAAGTTTATCCTCAAGTACAATATTAGGTTTAGAAGATTCATGCATCTCCAATAGGGGCACAATCGATATTTTTGAAAACCTATCATAAAATAAAGTAGGATTTATTTTGGGAAGGACTAAAAGGGGATATACAAAAATTTATTGGGGAATGTGTATACGTCTAAATCCATTCACTTTAACTATTACACTAATATCGATATTTAATCTTGTAACCATTATGCAAATTAAATAAATAAATCCCATTACCCATTATATATTTCCTTCATCATGCTAACCTTCCTACATAAACCATGATATATTAATGCCTTTGTTATCCCAATAACATCCCATTAAACCACTAATCCCACCTCATTTAATAACCACTTGCCCCACTTGTCAATTTATAATTCAAAATATTCTACCTACCTGTTCTCCCCCTCCATAGCCAACCTATCAAAAGCCTCTCCTACATACATAGATCCTTAAACCTCCCTAAACCCATAAACTAATCCATATTGACTCATAATCAAATCTAAAAACTTATAAAATCTAGAGTTTTCTCTAATTCTATATAATACTCTAAAACTAGAGAGTTCTTATGAATTTAAAATTCATTTTTAATCATCTCCATCACCCTATAAATAACCCAGCATGGAACTTGGTTGGAATAATTGGAATTGGAATCAAATCACATACAATATCTCTTAACTTCCATAATCCAATATCATCCACATTATCCTTGCATCCAAGAATCCATTGATCCATCTTGCATCCATGTTAAATCTTGAAGCCACCATTATCAAGCAATCCAATAAGAAAGTCAATAATCCTTGGAGAATCCATTTTAAGATCTTGGAGGTAAGACAAGAGAATCAAGGTGATAGATAAGATTTTAGAAGATAATAGAAGCAAGGTGATGGTTAAATTTTGAGAATCAGGGTGGTATAATTTTTTATTGCTTCAATATTCTCTCCCTTTGATGTTTTTTAATGTTTTGGGTTAAGTTACTATATATAGTATATTAAATCCATAGTTCAAATTTTACAAGCATATATTGGAAACCACTATGGGAACCATCCTTTAAACTAACCATTGTGTGTGTAAGATGTGTTAAATCAGCTTTTAGGATAGGTTAGATATATTGGGATCCAAAATCTTGAAATTTTTGCATTCTAAGAGAATTATGGTTTTGCACTATAAATTACAGTTTTGCATCGGTAATTTTGAAGATCCTAGCTAAGATTTTGAATAACCACATGCATTTAGCCATTATTCATTAACCTCTTGGGTAATTTTCTAACCTCTTTCAAAACCATGATTTTAAGTATTACACTAAGGTCAACATTAATAATTTTGATTTCTTTTTTATTTTTATACTCTTTAGCTAATATTTTTGTCTTGAAAGGATAGAAATAATTTTTTTTGACACCTTCAAATAAGTAGGTTATTTAATATTACACAAAATCGCTTATCCTTACTTATGTTATTGATTCCCATCTATGATTTCACTTCTCAAAATCATGGTTTTAATTTAGGCATAAGGCCACTAACTAAAACCTATGTTTTTTATCTCTAACAATTTTTACTAATGTTTGGCCATGATATGATTATAGGAAAGGAGAAATTATTCTCAGACAAAGTCATTACCAATAAAGATAACCTTTTTGACTATATAATGCAACATCACTTATATATAGTAGAAATTTTGAATCCTAATTGTAATTTTGATAGTTACAGAAGCAATTTTGACACCAATTAGATAATAAGTGTTATTAATCTAATTTTTGATATTTAGTGGTAGATATTTTGATTCTTGTTAATAATCTAGTTTTGAACATCATAATCATTTTGACCAATCTCTGAAACATCTTGTGTATATTCTTAAATTTTACACAAAATTAATTCTTAATAGAAGTGATTTTGATTACTATAGGTGGTTTTGAAGTTACATAAGCAATTTTGAATACAGTTCAAAAATAGGTGTTTTTGTTGATTTTTAATAATTTATCTTTTCTCAGTAATTTAGTATTACGTTTTGTAAATAGTTTAATGTTGTAAATGTCATCCACCTTAATTAATTTTAGCATTTTTAGTAATTTGTATGTATATACTTTAACCTACCTAAAAACAAAATTGCTTCTTGAAAGAAGTGATATTGATTTCCAAAGGTGATTTTGAAATTTAATATGCAATTTTGACTTGGACAATTTTGATAGTACCTTGTTACTGATAACATCTAACATAAACTTGTTTTGAATAATTTTGATAAACTTTTTTTGAGTAACAATGTTTTAATTTGTAAGCCTATTTTAAATTTTATTATTTTTCCTACCAATTACAAAATCGCTTCTCAATATCTACATTTTTTATTACCAGTAGTTATTTTGACTAACCATAATTGATTTTGACTAATTGCATAGTTACTACTACCTAACTGTATATAAAATAACATATTGCTCAGTTACGGTTTTGAATTTTTAGTTACAATTTTACCTATCTTAATCTGATTTTGAAAATCTAACTATGCATAAGTAGTTTTATAGGGACAAAAGGAGATTTTAACTTTTATTAGAAATTAATAATAGGTTTTATGCAGGATACCTAAGTGGGAGGACTTAAATTAGATTACTAACTTGTTTATTTTTAGCATCAAGGATTCATTAAAACTTTATATTTGTTATATATATATATCTTTGATTACTTTAACTCGTCTCACATAATTAAATAATTGATTAAATAAATTTTTGTCTACCTGTTTGTTACCCCAAATTTTTATTTTTTAGGGTGCAATGTGACATGTAATTCATCCCCACGCACTTTCCTAATATTTAGGGGTTAGTGATATAGATTTCATCACCACACATTCAACCACACTTCGTGTTTCATTAGAGTATAAAAATTAGGGAAAAATGTCATTAGGCCAAGCGGTTGACCCAATATAGGTTGTCCATGAAAGGAAAGAGTTAAATATTTGACCCAAGAATTATAAAATACCCTACATGTATTTGGTCCCCATGTACCTTGCATATACAGAGGACACCACTAAAAACCTTATATAAACCTAGCATAGTGCCTTTCAACTATAACATGTGACTTACTACCAGGGCTATTATCATCCCCCATAGTAACCATGAAGTGCAGATGGGGTAGAGAGGGTTTGGGAGATTTCATAACAAGTCACCAGTGTATAGCCTCATCTACAAATCTAGTAGATGGTAAAGTCATTGAGTTACACACCCATTGGTTTACTAAATCTTAGGGCTTATGATTAACGTGATTATGTGTGTGTTGTGACCAATCCATATTACTTGTGTGTCAAGTTATCATTATCTCTTTATTAAAAAACACCTAGAAAACCCTTAAGACATATTTTCATCTTAAGGATTAAAATAAATCATTTTCATCTTCATCCCATCCTCTACAATCTTGAACATTAGATTTTATCTTGAAACCAAGATATAGTTGTCACCTATCCTTCTTAAAAGTCTTAAAATTATCCTATTCATCACTTTATCCATCCTAAGACATACTATCTTGATTAAATAATACCAAAGTATACAACTTTATTGGATCTCATCTAGCACAATCTTGTCTTATCATCTAATTTAATCATAACTAGCCTATATTCAATCATCATCTTGCTAGTGTGAATAAAGGCATATAGTCATCTCATCATATAGTCTCCTTGCTAGGTTAAATATTCATAGAGTTTTCAAACTAGTAATACTTGACATCATAGTCTGTAATATCAAAATATAAATCTTATCACATCTATTACAAACATCTTGACTATTCTAGTCTAAAACTCAAGACAAGTTTATTTCTCAAAGTCACATTTATTTTCGTATCATATTAAATCAACATCTAATCATCTTCATATCACCCCACATTATCCAGCATACAAATTAAGACCTGTGCCCAAGTCCTAAGGTTAGGATAAGGATCAAATCAAGAAGATTTCCTAAGGACACAAAATGAATAGAGTAGGTATAATGAAGAAAATAAAAGTGTCATGCATACTCTTGGAAGAGATGAAAGACTTAATAATGACTTATTCAATAGTGATGAACTTAGATCCAAATTCAACTAGTATATATAAAAAAATCATGATCAAATATTATCCTAAGTTATTAGAATGGGAGGCAAATTACCCCTACATTTAACCCAAACCTCCTACAACATCTCATTTGACCACCATCTAGACCTAACACTCCTCCTCGTCCACATGTCACAAATCAAGAAGAGGGGAAACATAAGCTTATAGATCATGAACAAGAGCTAGAAAAAGAAGAATAATCCCCTCAACACAATCACATTGAGGATGATATAAGGAGATTCAACTTAGAGGATCACCTAAACTAGATGAGCCAACATAACTCCCTTGCATCCCAAATCCATTTTGAAACCCAAAGACCCTCATCACCTAAAAGAAGATTTAGAAACACCACCATTGACTCGTTGAAACTACAATTAAGATAAACTCATACTTTTAATCCCTTAATGGATACATTCTTTTCCCAAGAGTGTAAGATGATGAAGGAAACTCTTCATCAGATAGACCCTCAGACTCATGCAATGAAATATAGGTATGAAGAATTTTTCACATCCCCATTAGACATGAGTATTTTATAGATACCCTTACTATCACATTTTGAAGTTCCAAATTTTGATAAATATAAGGGGAGAGGGGACCCTCATGACCATGTTCAAGAGTTATATGTGGCATGCCATGAGGTTGCATACAATGATGCTTACCTACTCTAAATTTTTCTTAAAAGTCTCATAGGACCCATTCTTAAATGGTTTATGCATTTACCTAAGGGATCCATTACTAATTTTGAGGAAAAAACAAAAAAAATGTGATACATTTCTATTTAAATATAAAACTTGACATTTCTATAATTGATCTCTATAACACAAAACAAATAATGGAGAGAGAGACTAGCATCATTATTACAATGGTGGAGGAGCCTAGCTAGTTACTTCTGATGTACTATCCCTGAAAAGGAGTTGGTTAAGATATTCATTAATAATATAAATGTATAATTAAAATAACATTTGAGATTATAATATGCCAAATAATTTAATGAGATTATATAAAATGGTATCCAGATTGAAAAGGCACATATTAAAATAGGAAAAATCAAGTTATATACATGGAATGAACAAATCCATAATCAAGATAATGTTTTTTTGGTTAAGATGAATGTCTTCAATATGAACAAGAATCTAGTCATGGATGGTGTTACTAATTCAAAACTTGTAAAAATAGTACATAAATATTCCCCCACTACCAAAATTCAAAATATCTCCAACATTACTATGCCAAAATGAAAATGAAGGCCTAGAGTGGTGAAATGTCATCTTACTAGTCTTCGTGTGCCCATTGAAATGGTCTTAAAAAAATTAATTACTACTAATATGATAACTCTCCTAGACATTTAACCCTTAGATGATAATAAGACACACCTTAATTGTTACCATGAAGATGAGTTTTTCCTATACTATCAAGGCAGAGGGAATGATACTAAAAATGCATGCAATTAAGACATTTCATCTAAAACTTGATAGAAAAGGGGAAGATAAAATTTGAAGGTGAAAGTCAAATGAGTTAATACGAAAATTTAAAAATGGGGATATATCAGGACCCTCTACCAAATCATGACCAAAAGCAAAATAAACCACTAAGGGATCAATTTCAAGTCTCTAGCTCCAAAAAAATCAATTACCATTCCATACCATATCACTATATCAAAATCAAACGCCCCCAAGAGCACCCCAATCCTTAAAATTAATAGGGCCAATGTTGATTATGTAGTTAATAAAAAAGGTGGTAAAATAAAATTTCCTGGAGTACCTCTGAAATATCCACCTACTTCTTCATCTCACAAAAAACCATTCCTAAGAAATTTTCAAATTCTCCCAATAAGACATATGATATTATCCAGTAGCACGAGAAGACCCCATCATAAATATAATTTATGGATCTTCTCAAAAATTCTTCTATACATTGTCAAATATTAAATCAAGTCTTGTATGAATTAAAAGTTCCTAGAGATATTGACACAAATCACTCTCAAGCCTTGGTGGGTCATTTATCTCCATTGCAACATATCACATTCAATGCCTAGGACATGCCACTAGTAGAACCTTACCATAATTATTCCTTATTCATTAAAATATCCATTACAAACCATAAAATCTTGTGGGTTCTTATAGACAAAGGATCTAATCTAAATTCATGCAATATTGAGTTTCTTAAGAAGTTGGGATATTCAGAATCTTCACTAGGGCCTACTCTAATAATGATAAAGGCTTATGGTGATAATGAAAGGCCATACTTTGGAATGATATATTTTACCATAACTATGGGGCATGTAGTCCACAAAATACTAATCCATGTATTGGATGTAGATCTCCCTTATAATAAACTATTTGGATGCCCTTGGATTCATGAGATGAGAGTGGTACCTTCCACCCTTCAATAATGTCTAAAATTCCCACATTAAGGCATGGAGGTCACCATCCCAATTGAAATTAAACATTTACATCACTGTCAAATGAAATAATAAAATCATGATCTGTATTTTCCAAGTACCCAAATCCCATCTTATAATCCAAAATCTATGAAATATGTACACCCTGATAGTCTATGACCTGCCTCATCTGAGTCACAAAAAATCACTCACCTAAAAATTATCTTTAAGGGGTATGGGGAATATGAGTATAAAAATATTTTCATAAGAGACCTTCCACTATCCCCATATAGTTATGGGTCCTCATCTATGCAAAAAGATAAACCTATTGTTTATTAGTTCAGTCCAATTGCCTTTACTAGCACATGGATGTTATTATAGGAATGTTTCAAGAAGCTTGATGATTATTAGATTACTCATGAAGATGCAGACCTAGATTTTCAAAAGAAAAAATATCCCTAATTACAAAAAATGCTCCAAAATATGAATAATAAGGGTTGAGTACTAGGATTAAAGGAACAAGGAAGGATGGAACCTATTGGTGTTTAGTAACATCTAAGATGACTTGACCTAGGGTACAAACCACTAGACATTGACCTCAATTCTATAACCACAGACACTTCTTCAATTATTGAAGACTTTTCCTATGATAAAGAAGTTGATATCAGTTCCATTTATAACCTCTATGAATATCTAGTTGCCACAATCCTATTCTCTGAAACTACCATTTCCACTATCAATATCTCCCTTAGCTACCCTGAACTAATAGACTAGGATTAGAGGAAATAGCTAACCTTTGATATGTTTCAAAGTGATGAGGCTATTATTGTGTAAATGGGATCCTAAATTTTCATGCCATTAAGGGATTACAAAATTGAATTCACTATCAATTTAAATGATTCCACTTATTTTGGAGAGAAACATGAGTCATTAAACCAAGTAGAAGAGGAAGAATATGATGAAATTGATCCCTCTCCAGTTATAGAAGCAATCGAAACAAACCCTGATATACAAGAGACTTATCAAGAGCCAAGTTTAGATATCCCAACTAATTTTACTTCATGAGAAGATATACCACCACCACCATCACATATTAAATATCAATCGCCTTTCCTAATCGAGGAGGTCATAGAATTTAATATTGGAACTAAAGTTAGAATAAAATTATCAAAATGGCTGAAATTCTCACCTTTAAGAATGACAAATTTGTATTGAACTTTTTAACTAATTTATAGACATAATCATGTAGAGATACTCTAACATGAATGGTTTAGATCCCACTTTAGTGGCACATTAGCTAATAGTGCATCCAAATGCAAAACCAATCAAATAAAAACTCTGAAAGATACACCCCAAGGTGGCATTATTAGTCAAGGAAGAACTATAAAAGTTCTTGGAAGCAGGATTCATTCAACCAATAGATTATTCTAAATGGATCTCCAATACCATCCCCATATTAAAACCACAAGGAGGATAATGTATTTATATTAACTTTCAAAATATAAATAAGGCATGTTTAAAACACAACTTTCCTTTACCAAATATTGACATGATCATGGAATCCACAACAAGGTACAAAATGCTCTCCCTCATGGATGGATTTTTGGGGTATAATCAAATAAAAATTACTCTCAAATATTAGCATAAAAATACATTTGTTACTCTATGGTGGAATTTGTGATATCAAGTGATGCCCTTTGGACTGAAAAATGCATGAGCAACCAACTAGAGGACCATGACATTAATTTTACATGACATGATGCATGATGTTGTAGAAGACTACATGGATGACATATTAGGAAAGTCAAAGATAAAGGAATAACATTTATAAATCCTTAGATAGATCTTTAAGAGGCTCATAAAATATAAATCTAGACTAAACCCGAAGAAATGTGTGTTCAGGGTCACTTTAGGCAAAATTTTGGGGTTTATAGTATCCCAACGAGGCATTGAGGTATATCCCACTAAAGTAAAATCTATTATTGAAATGCCTCCACATAAAAATATAAATCAACTACAAATCCTTCAATGAAAATTATAGGCCATTGTCGATTCATTTCTCAGATGGTATATAAGTGCCATCCATTTACTCATCTATTAAAGAAAGGATCTCATTTTGATTGGAATATGGAATGTCAAAAGGTGTTTGACAACTTGACATAGTATTTATTGAAGCCTCTAGTACTCTCACCATGAATATTGAGAAGGCCATTACTTTTTTATATATCCTTTATGCCATGTCTTAAAGGGGATCTCTTATTTAAACACAACAATGAAGGAAAATAATGAGCTATATATTACCTGAGCAGAATACTCATCTCATATGAGCTCAATTATACCCCTATAGATAAAATATTCTTGTCTATGGTCTTTGATTCATAAAAAATCAGACACTATATGTCAAATAACCAATTCAAGCTAATCACAAATTTTGATCCACTTAAATACATATTATACTAGTCTTCCATAACAAGAAGAATGGCCAAAAGGATTATGTTGTTAAGTCAATTTGACATCAAGTATGTGAATTAAAAGGCCATCAAGGGAAAATTTATCATGGATTAACTAGTAATAGCACCTATGGCAGACATGGAACCATTGACAACATCCTTCCCTAATGATTCCATATTGAGAACTGAAGAATCACTAGGATGGAAAATTTATTTTGATGGATTCTTTAACACAAATGGGTAAAGATAAGGAATCATTTTGATAACACCACAAGGATACATAATCCCTAAATCTTTTAAAATATCTTTCCCATGCACTAATAACATCTCTAAATATGAGGCATTGATTTTTAGGTTACAACTTGCCATCCAGTGGAATATTTAACATATTTAGGTCCTTAGGGATTCTTAATTAATTATTTAAAAAGGTCAAAAAAGATTTATAAACCAAGGATGAGAAGTTAATTCCCTACAAAAAAATGGTGGATCAGTTAAATCAAATATTTAATTTTATAACTTTTGAGCAAGTGCCAAGAGGAAGTAACAAATCTCTAAATACAATGGCCACTATTAGGTCTTTGATAAATCTCCTAGAGGATGTCCTTGAAGGAAATTTTCTATTTAACCAATTATTATTTCCTACACATCAAGATTTATCTCATTATCAAATATGTGCAACCCTTGATCCCAGTCAACCATGGTACCATGACATCTATACCTATCTCCATGACTATACCCTTCCACCAAATCTCAATCATTATCAACACAAAGCCTTTATCAATTGCACATCCCATTAAACCATCCTTGGAAACATACTCTATCAACAAATCTATGATGGGACCCTATTAAGATGCATGAACTCATAAGAGACCCTTCTTGTAATCAAGGAGGTTCTTTATGGTATTTATGGAAGTCATGTTTTAGATTAAGGTAAAAACAAGTTTTGAAGGGACCCCGAAACCATAAACATCAAAAAAGATATAAACCATAAAACACAACCGATTTTCAAAAAAGGAACCCAAAACTAGAACAAACCAAACCAGGTTAAACAGGAATCTGAAAACAACAGAAAAGCCCTGAAGAAACAGCTGACACAACATAGAACGGACCGTCTACAAATAGGATCAACATCATACAACCTCCCATACAAATGAGGTTATAAAAATTATTTATTTTTTACATGATCTGAAGATTCATATCTAGAGGGGGGACCAAAGGCTTAGACTTCTTCCTCTTAACAGCTGTCCATCCATCCTCTACCTTTGTTGCCTCAGTCATCCATACCTCAAAAGACAGTGATCCATGAAGCCCAGGGGACATAGATGACTCAGCAACATCCTTTTGAAAACCAGCCACATTCTAGCTCCTAGGTAGTTCCTCCACAATAGGGGGAGAGACCAAAGCCTCCTCAACAACTGGCTTAGAATGATCATTATTCCCAATCTCCACAGGACCATCTATGGAATATTTCACCCGCGAATCCTCCTCAATCATCAGCTCGGAATGGATACTATCTTCATTCTCAGAATCAGTCAGATCTTCCACTAGTTGTTTAACCACGTAATGTTCAGAAAGAAGCCTCAGACCACCAAGAAGGTGGTTGTCTAGACTTAGATTTCCTAGCCATACAACAAACAGCAGTATGACCCATCAAGTGACACTTTCTACACCAAAAAGGTACACCCTCAAAATCCAACATTTGTGTCCAAGTACCCCTTGGGGAGTCCAGACAAATCACCTCTGGTAAGCCCTTAGAAACATCCACCTCAACCACTAAGCGTGCACAGGTCGAATGGTAACTATTCGAAGTATCCACAAATAAAAAGTCTCCTATAGCATTCCTCGATGGTTTTAAAAACCAATTCATGACAAAGATGTATTGGTAGATTTGGGAGCCGAACCCAGATAGGGAACTTGATAAAGGTTTCCATCAGTGGATTAAAATCCATATGCCACCATTTAGCCATGAGAGGATATTTACCCAGCCATAAAAAATTACTGTTGCTCAAGATTATCCTTCTATCCTCCGGGCTTTGGAAGATAACTATAAAGAAACCTTTAACACATGGGAAGATTTCAACACTGTCTTCAATAAGTGGCAACCAGTTCTTGGAGATCCAGCCATGTAGATCAACAAGAGAGGGCCAAAAGCCATAGAAATGAAAAATAGCAGTGTGAGAGGAAAAAACTTCTACCCGTTCAAATATTTTGTCAACTAATTCTGGATCTATAGTTACCCTAGTGGGTTTTAGAGCACTTACTGGCAGAACACGGGATGACCCAAATGATGCACGAGGCACAGCTTCATGTAGATTCGCTTCAAATGCCACCACATCTGTGAAAGTCTCTTCCCCTGCTTCAAACACTAATCTAGGAGTGTAGGCAAAACACCTGGCCAAAAACTTTCCTCCACCCATAGGAGAGGTCTCTGTAGGGGCATTCAAAATCCTTACCATACGAGCTAACAATACCCCATCCATTTCAGAAGCTGTAACCACATCTGACCTCCAGTCTGTCGACACCCAATTTCAAATTTTCCGAAAATGCGCGCTCAGGAGATGGCATGACTCTTTTTCCAAAAAATTTATGGAAGTCATGTTAGTGTAATGGCCCTAGCTAAGAAATTACCCTAGACTAGATATTATTGGCCAACAATGGATCACGATGCTTGTCAGTATGTGTGCAAGTGTGTAGACTATAAAAAACATGGAAATATCATACATGCCATAACCTAAGATCTTCAGCCTATAATGATCCCATAGCCTTTTTCAATATGGGGATTAGATCTTATTAGCAAAATTAATCCTACCTCATAAAATGGACACAAGTTCATTATTATAGCCATAGAGTATTTCACTAAATGGGTGGAAGCTATACCGCTCATATATAACATAGGCCTATAGATATCTAAGTTCATTTTGAATCAAATAATTTGCCACTTCAGAATCCCATCCAAAATCATATCAGATAATGGAAAATATTTTAACAATCAAAAAGTGGAAGAACTATGTAATTTATATCATATTGAGCAACATTTATGCACACCCTATTACCCCTAGGGCATTGGCCAAGTAGATCAACAAAAAAAATGATTATAAACATACTCAAGAAGATTGTTAATGAAGTTGGAATAAATTGACACTTACATTTATATCTGGCACTTTGGTCATATAGAACCAACATCTGAATGCATATTGGGGCCACTCAATACTCTTTAGTATATGAAATGAAAGTAATCTTACCAATTAAAGTTGAGCACCCCTAATTATGTATATCCTTGCAGAGCATGATCACAAATAATGAGTATAAAAATGAGTAGCTACAAGAACTATAATTATTGGATGAAAAGCATCATAATTCTTTTGATCATCTCAAGGCATATCAAAATAATCTCAAAGGCCAATATCATAAGAAAATTTAGTCTCTATAATTTGAAATTGGTGACCTAGTCCTTAAGGAAAATTAGAAAAACACCAATGTTGAACTTGAAAAGAATGGGAATTTTGAAGAAAATTGGCTTGGGCCTTATGTTATTATTTCCAAATTTGGATTCAAGGCATATAAATTGACCAGTCTATATGGAGACAAACTTGATGAGCCACTAAATATTATTCATCTTAAATGGTTTTATACCTAGAGGCCCTAAAACTTTTGATCCTCTATCTGTAAGAACCCATTCTATGGGCATTCCTATCCATCATTATTACTCATTTCACATCATTCTCATCTTCCCATCTAGTTATCTCACCTCCCATATGACCTTGATCCCGATGGTGGGTGTAAGATATATGCTTTGAAAATAAGGAGGTATGAGATTAAAAAATGGGTAATAATGATGTTGAAAGTGCATGGGGGACATTATTGAAGAGTCATCTAGAAAATCTAATCCACTCTAAAATCAATATTTGCTTCTAATATCCCAATCCAGATAAAAATTGATTCTTCTAGATGGCTCTTCTCCCTATCAACCTCAATAGCACCAAACTTTACTCATCCCCATTCATTGACCTAAGCATACATCCACCTGTACCTACTAATTTTGTTATTATCTAAGGGTCATTAATTACTTCTCCTCTAGGATGCATAATACAGTAAACATAATCCTAAAATTTTTATCTAATTATTGGATTACAATATACCCAGTTTGATCTAGTCTCGATCATCACCAATCAATGTAATATATCTAGTTTATTCCTATAAATATTATTGGTCATTTTGATATATTAGGTCATCCTGTGAATAATTGTTTATTTCAAAAAAAAATTGTGTATTAAAACTTTTGAGGTCATCATTATCCTCATTTACCTTTATCCCATTTTAGGTTAAAATATGGTTTATGTCACTTATCTTTCTTATAAATTCTTTTTTTTTAGGTTAAATTTGTAGATATTTTATACATCATTTTAAGTTATATTATTGTAAATGGACCACGTTTAGTCTTTTATCCACATATAAATCTTTTTCTTAGGTTTTCTTGTCAATATTTATGTCATATAAATATTTATTACAATTTTATGTTTGGTTATCATCATTTATCATTTTAGGTCATTATAACCATTTTTTCTTAAATTGTCTTTTGTAAATATTTGTATTTGTCTTCTTTATGCATGAGAATGAGGATGGAAACAAATGATTACCCATTATGAATTGGGAATGTCACTAACAGAGTTCCCTTTTAAAGTCCCCATGCACTATAAATCAATGTGACCTCAACTATCTAAATGTCGTAGGTACATTGTTAATTAAGATCAATAGTAAAATTGGATTATCAACATTTTTGTGGCTTCAAGATATCCTAAAACCTATACCCCTTACTCATTAAACCATCCCATCTGACCTCCTTAACATATTACTTGATTCATCCACCTCCTTAGTGCAGAAGGATTTATCCATTATCAATTTATGAGATATATAATTATACTCACTAAGGGACTGCTTATCTAAAACTTAGCACATGTCAAAACATGTTCCATTTAATTATAACCATCCATTTAATACAACATAAAAAATAAATCATAACATCACATCATCTATCCAAAACTAAGACATCCACATCATCATATACATCAAATTAAAGAATAACCATAAAATATATAATCATAAATCATTTCCATACATGTAAGTATACCCTAACATCTATAATACATCAACATCTAATCATATTATGCATGCAATTAATAAACCCAATATTTAATCTGACAAACACATCACAATAACATAAGTAAAATACATAAAAATGTCATATAATATGAATCTTATCATATTCACATAAATGCACATGAGTCTTATCAAAAAATATATACAATATGAGCATCATTGGAATCCATGTGCTAAGAATGAAATATACACGTCTAATATACAAAAAATATCTCATCAGACTAGATCATGGTGGTCCTAGTGGTCTCTTGGGTGGCTGATGTATGGAATGATAAGAGGTACTATCCCTATAAGAAGGAACATGTTAATCTAGTGACACCACACCCTCCTAAATACCCCTATAATATTGGGCCTCTTTGGTCAAATGTGATATCTGATGAGTCATGTCACCCAAGCCCTATCTATATGATAATGTATCCCCCTCATCCCCACTTCACTCAACTAGATGTAACTCCACTTCACATTGGATCAATTGGGCTTGAATCTAACCTATCTATTATTGCAAGGTTGTTATCTATGCATCCCTAGCCCCAATATGTCCCAATAAGGTTTTCAAGTGATCTAATACTAGGCCCATATAAATGTCTTATTGTGTTATATGCTAGTGTAATTATACAACCTTTAGGTGATGTCTATCTCTATCAGTAATAATCTTGGATACCTCAACCACCCTTTCCCTCACCTCTTGTTTAAGTCTATAAATATATACCTAATCCATTACACTAATATGTGGTTTAGAATGCCCCACAATATTAAGACCTATCCCTCTCACCTCATATCACTCTTTGATCACCTTTAGATACCCTCGATCACCTCCATCAATCATCATCAATGCCTTATCAATCCTTGTCATCCCCACCATCTCTCCCTACCTAGGGATATGGCCTTCATGCTTTCCATATCCTCAACCATGCCTAAGCCTATAAGAACCTCTACACTACCCCTTTCCTCCTAGACACCTACATTGGACTCAAAAGTCTCATAGGTTGTCTCTACTGCCACTATCATTTATAGGCTATAGTAACTCCAAGATCTACCATCACAGTATTAAAATCTCATACCACAAGAACTATGCTATCATAATCCACCAATGTCAAATCCCTATCAAATTTATACCCCCATTGAGGTCTCTCTTTTTATCACTCTTGGAAAATAGGCATTCTTCTTCTAGGACATTTTGTTGATGCCCAAACTACCTCTTCACTCTATTAATCCATTATCTCTCTATGGTATAATATTGGTGCCTTATCAAATAATAATCTATCAATATATACCTGATATAATCAACATCCTATGCCAACCCCCACTGCCCCTGTATGTAAAGCATCCATGTAATCTAATCCTTCATCAAATTGTCCAATCCATGATTATAAAATCTCATGTCACCCATGTGAGATCTTTGAAACCCCTGAATAATATACCACCCAAAAAATAGTGGATGCTCAGGTTCTCAGTCTACTCATGTACCTAGTGGCCTCTTGATTTCCACATGATCCCAGCACCAGATCTAAAATTATAATAAGGATCCTAATATTGCCACTCCCATGTATGCCCCCATATGTAGATCCCTATAAGGTAGACCGCCATAATAGGTCCCTATGAAAACACTTTGTAATCATACTCCATGTTTGCTACTACATCCCCTAACCCCAACTAAAACCATTATTCACTCTTATCTGGAAATAATATGCTAGTAACAAGAGACATGAATACTAGGGTCAATATGTCTATGGTCCCATCCCTTAAGGCCCTATCAATATCAATCCATGAATCATAGACCCAAAATTGTATATGTCCACACAACTGTTGCATAGTTTCACTCAATGATTGTGACCTCCAATATATCACATCTCCCTCATAAGTAATCACAAAATCTTCCACATATCATCCAACATCACTTCCATCTCTCCTATGACAAAGTAGAAAGTGTTCATCTCTAAATGCCATCACTCTACGAACACAATGATAAGAGCATGATCTATCCTAATAAAAGGCATCATGGAAATATAATACATTCCATTCATTTCTAACACTCCAAAATCATTCGATCTTAGCTAATGCATCTCATATAACACCAACTGTCATCATAGTCTAGATGTTAGAACACCTAAATCCTCCTATACCACAAAACTTATTAGCCATTAATCACCAAAAACCTATACCCTAATCCAAATTTTTATTATACCATACCTTCCTTATTTACCCATATACCTAATCCCATAATTATATCCTTACCTAGCTAGCCCTAACACTAACCCTAAGCAAAATGACAAATCACCACATGTAGTTTTGTGAAACTAAAAATCACCACATGTAGTTTTACAAACTACAAGTCACCACATGTGGTTTTGAGAAATCACAAATCACCCTCTGTGGTTTTTCAAAATCAAAATTCAATACAAGAAATTTTTCAAAACTATAGGTTACAAGTACATTATTGTGGATTACGTGTACAAAACCATAACTCAGGGTGATGCCCCCAATTATGATTTTGAACTCTTCAGTTTGTCCCTAATAAATAACCTACTAAATGAAATAAAAGAACAAAATGACAAGTTAGGGTGAGGCACTTACCACTCTAACCTTTGTAGGTCTCTGGAACTCATGAACTATCTCTCCATGGTGGGAAACATGTGAAATGAAATCCATCATTGTTATCTCTAGAGCACAATTTTGTAATAGGCAAGAGTGAAAATGACTTCTTTTAACCCCCAATTTTCTATTTTACCCACCATAACCCTATTTTTTTACCCCCTTCACCCTATTTAATCCACATTAACCCTACCTTTCTATCCATCATCTAATCACATTTAAGCATGTTTCCAGTGACTATTCTCCATCCCACAAGTCATTTTGATCATTTTTAGGGGTATGGTCTTCCATTTCCCCACTCCCCATTTAACATCCATAGTTATAACTACATTGATTTGAGGTCTTTTTAGACTATGTAGGCATCACTTGACCACTTTTTAATGCCTAAGGATATCTCAACCACTAATTCATATCCCATGCTCCCATTATCATTTACATATACTAAATCATGTTGAGCTACGATCATAGTATCATATTCATCTATTGTCACAAATCACTTATCTCCTATCATTTTATTGGTTTGTAGCTCTCCCTTGAATGTGTCCTTGCCTGAGAAATGTTGATTAATTGTGGCTTTATTTATCCTAATCTATCCATTTCTTGAACATATGTATTTATATTGAGATTATTTTTATTATCTGATGAACCTCCTCTCCTCTCTCTTTGTCATTGGTCTTTGCCTAGGACTCATCTTAAAATGATAATCATCATTATTAAGGTGTGTCCCCTCTTAGGACTAGTCTTACACCTACAATCTCATTTCCTCACATTTGTTCTTGGAACACCTTATCATTCATAGCTCAACTAGCATATAGGGCATCCCAACCCCTTATCATCTTGATTTTATACCCACCCCATGATCTAGTTCATTCCTCCCTATATGAACCCTCAAGGGGGCATCATGCAACCTCATTTTTATTAACCCATACATGTAATTGTTACTATTTGAAAAATCATTACTCCCCACTTTGTCACTCATAATTCCCTTTAAAAGAGGGGGAAAATGTATACATCCAAATCCACTCACCTTAACTATTCCACTAATCCCTCTACTTAATCCCATAACAATTGTTCTAATTAAATAAATAAATCCCATTCCCCATTATATATTTCCTGCATTAGACTAACCTTACTAGACACCCCATGCTATATTAATCCCTTGATTATCCCACTAACATCCCATTAAAATACTAATTCCACCTCATTTCACACTTGTCCCACTTGCCAATTTAAAATTAAAAATATTCTACCTACCCCCCACCTTAACAACCTATCAATATCCTCTCTTACACACCTAGATCCATAAACATCCCTAAAAACCCTAATTTAATCCCTACTAACTCCTAATCAAATATATAAGACTCTAATATTTAAAGCCTTCTCTAGTTCTCTAAAATTCTCTAATTCTCTATAATTCTATAAAACTAGAGAGTTATTATGAATTTAAAATTCATTTTTAATCCTCTCCATCACCCTATAAATAACTAAGCATAGAACTTGGTTGGACTAATTAGAATTATAATCAAATCACATACCAGCTCTTTTAACCTTCATACTCCCATTTCATCCATATTATCCTTAAATCCAATAAGCCATTGATCCCTCTTACATCCATCTTAAATGTTGAAGCCACCATTATCAAGCAATCAAACAATCAGGTCAATAATCCTTGGATAATCCATTTGAATATCTTAGAGAGAAGAAAAGAGAATCAAGGTGATGATAAGAGTCTTCTTATAATTTTTTATTTCTTTTATTTATATCCCTTTGATATTTTTGTAAGTTTTTGGTTGTAACAAACTACCTAGTTACACTTAACAAAGTAGTAATTTTTATAAAAAAAACTAAATATTGAACATTCATTCAACAACAATTGCTATAATACTTTAGTCTGTCATAAAATTAGCAAATTCAAGTAGTAAAAATTCCAACATTCCAATACTGAGGGCAATAGCATAAAATGTATGACATAAAAAGTTTACTATCTCACTAGGTACAAGCAAAATTTGAATTCCCACTAAGTATTAGTAATAATTTAAATAGTCACATGAATTTCTAAATAATCAAGTCTACCCTAACCTAGCCTAATGATCTAAACCTGATGACCCCACCACAACTTGGGTAGCCTACATATCCACTCCTTGGAATCAGGGTCTGATGTAGTTCTCCTTTAAAATTTGATGGTCTCCTCCATGAGACATCACCACTGAAGGGATTAGCACTCTAAGCCAAATAGGGAAAAAACTAATCATGACACGGATGAGCTTCTAAAGCTCTGATCTAATCCTATAGCTAAGTGGTACACTCTAGCATAACATCTTGTTAATCTAGGCTTGTGTGCTTACCCAAGCACTCTCACAACAAACCTAGATATAAGCAATGATGAAAGAATCTAAATTCATAGTTCCAAATAAAATCACATGCTAGACACACCTAAGAATACAAAAAAATTCAAGACATAAAGTACATAACATTCAAACCTATCATTCCTTTATACTCGTAAGATTGTACGCATGCATATAATTTATCCAACTAACTGATATAAACATATTGCTCAAGAAAAAATCATAAAATCATTAGAATAATCAATTTAGGTAAGAGTTTAGATATAAAACTACAATATGTACTATTAGGGTAAATACATCTAAGCTAAAGGATCCTATGATATTCCATACTATCATAGTTCATGATCACTCTACCCAAACATTAATAACCATAACTTATATATTTATTTAGGTATGGGTTAGGACATAATAATTTTAGTACACACCATTTGGGTATTTTCCATACTGTAAAACACTATGACATCCCATACTATCATAGGTCTTTGTGCTTGAGTATCTAACTCAACATCAACTACAATCTTCACCCAACCATAATAAATAAAGCAAGTCAGGATTATACTCTCTAAGTATACCATTCAATAACAATCCAAAGAGAACATAATATCAAGGCACACCTCATGAATCATTGTGCTATTATAGAAATGTCTAACCAATTACATAGTTTAACTTTCTCATAAAATATATCGCATATAGTGTTCATCCTTATAAGATGTGACAAACTTTATCCTATCGACAAGTTTGTATAACAATACTGTGCTACATAAAGGCTATTTACTTTCACTAGAATTTATAACATATGTCACACTAAGGAATACCTATCAAGATTAGTTTCCTATGCCCGTGCTCACTCCCTGAGCTACCATACATATCTGTAATGTTAGTTACATGCACAGAATCAGGGCTAGAGGTAGTTATACCAAACTACTATAGGTATAAATGTTTTCTCAATAGCATTCTCACATGAGTGTAAAAAGGAGATGGTTATAAATATGTTCCTTCATTACAAAGAGAACACTTAATAATCTTTACAACCATATCACTCACATCAAAATATGTGTATAATATAAGACTAGTAATGTCCACCATCACTCTTGTGTCCACATATACTGCTAGACTATGGGCTTTAAACACATACAAAAAGGGTATCAAATAGTTTATCACTTAGAATAATATAAATCAAGAATACCACTAAATAATTCTAACCCATAACACCATCTTTACAACCTTATAATATCTACATATAGATGGGTTATCTATCCATAGAGTAAATATGATTTTTCTCTTGAAACTATATGACTTGATAGTCCTTAAGCTATAATACCTCATCTTTATCCCAATATGACATTACCAAGGTTTATAAAAAAATATACATAAAATGATAATTAGACTTAAGCATATAGGAGTATCACTAAGCAGTGAAATCATTTGAAGGCAAGCCATTACAAAAAAATGCATCATATATATCTTATGAAATCAGATATATATACCTCATTATTTAATATACAAAAGGATGAACCACACTTTTTCTCAAAGTAATACTATGAATAGTGCTCTATTTACCAAAGTGCATCTCTAAGTTCACCTATCCTCTCATTAAGGGCATTAAGTTCTTCTAAGAGCACTATAATTTTGTGTGACTCTAGCCCAAACTATTTCTTCATAATTCCAAGAGTCATTCACGTTTAATGGTCTATTAAAGGCTAAAGCTAAACACGACTTACTAGATTTGATAAGACAACCTCATATCAAGAAGTTGTGTTGTCATAAGGTAATATCTTTGGTAGTGTTTATTTACTTTGATATGCTTGGTTTCATGGGATGCTATTAAAATTAATCAATCTTTGCTTTGATAATTGTATGATAGAAAAGGTTTGTCTAACATGAAAATTGATGTATCCATGATGTTATTCATTCATTAATATAACTCATTTTAAGATGATCTAGGTTTGATCTAGATACAAAAATCTCACATATTCCCCTATATCTAATATTTTCAATACCATTTAACTGATTTTATTAAGGGTAATGCATTCTTAACTAATTGCTATATCAATATTCAATATACAAAATACAATAGTCCTTAGAAACCCATTCTTACAATAAAAATATATATTTAGAGATTGTTTAAATATTGTTAAACTATTTATGAATAATCATAAAAATCTTTGTATATATACACTCAAGTAAAAAATTAATATTTCACATATATATATATATATATATATTTCACACAAATAGAGGTTTAACATTTTAATAGCTTTCATTTTAGCTACCCCTCCTTAAAAATTGAAATTCCTCACCTTTCTAATTTATCATATTATAGTGTACATGTACCCATTGATATATATTTATGAATATAAACACATTAGCCAACTAAATTTAGGTCTCCCACTACCCTTCCCATCAATTCACAATAACATAAATTCAAATATGCCTGGCCAACATAATAAAACTTGAGACAAAGTTAAAGAAGGTTGCTTGCACAATATTATTGATAAAAATAGGAAACAACGTGAATGGCTATCCTACAGAAATAAATGCTACCACAGTACATATACCTCATATGTATGTCATGTCCAAATATGGATATAAAAGTGTATTATAGACTGCTAAAAAGCATAGAGGGCTAGAAATGAGTGAAATGATGTAGGATGTATAGAAAGCCTGCTTAAAGGCCTCCAAAATATCAAATTTGTCTCAACTTCATGTAGTCTGTTATTGTTGGGCCCAAAATAGTGATTTAATCTAAGATCTAGGGAAAAACCTACTCAAAAGGAGTGATGGTGGAGAAAATTTCCAACCCCAATGATGAGGTGTTAGTTTCAAGTGTCTCCCCAAGCATGTAAAGTGTGAAACAACCATGTAGATTGTGTAGGCTTGGTGATAAATGTGCCCAAAGAAAAATAAAAATGCATAACATATTGAAAAACCCACCTCAAAGCACGAAGACATGAATGGCATAACACAAGAGTGTTGATTAGACTCACAAAGTGGAACATGCATGAATAGTTTGATGCTGAGGATGAAAAATGAAATAAGGAAGCCCGAAGGCCTTATGTGGAGAATGAAAAGGGGTGAGTATAGAGAAAATAAAAGAATAGAACTTCATATGGTAACATGTTAATGTTGTTTGGATGAGATGGACATTTCAAGGGGGTTTGAACCCAAAACATATTGATAACAAGCATTGTGTGAAGGTTATGAAGAAGACAATACCAATGACTGAGTACATATGTATTATGTAAAAGTATTGACATACATGAGAATAAAAGCATAATACATTCTAGTGAAAACATAAAGGGGCATTGCTATTTGGCTGAGTTAAAGGCATGCCAAAAGAAAGGAACTGATAATTGATAAAGCTATTAAACCCCCAACAAACAATCTAGGTCAATAAGGAAAGGATTCTAGTTTTTAAAGAGAGGCTACCAAAATATTTCCCACAAGATTCCATAGGTTTTACCCACAAAACTTATAGAGTTTCTCTAATGTTAAAATATTGTGCCAAAATACATTAAATCTATAATCCTTGACTCTTTCATTTCGAAGTACTCTATTAAAAATAATGAGAGTACCCACCTAGAATTCTTTCCTTTTAGTTGGTGGTGAAATTTCCCTTTTTGTTTCCAAAGCTTTCTTTCCCCTTCTGGCTTCTGACTTTCTTTTTCCCGTAAATGTTTCATGTATTCTCCTCCCTAAATCCTTCTCTTCTTATTTCCTTAATACATTTTTTTCCTCTTTTTCCATTATTTGCATGCCACCTAAAACCAAAGTTGTAGGCTTTGTTACATATAGTTAACTGGGAGTCCCACAAGTAGTTATCAGATAAATTTCCAATTTATCTCCCTTGATTTCCCAAGTTAACAATAAGGTAACTCAACTTCACCTTTCTAATTAAAGTCATGAAAAAATTTCCTACATTGCTAATTAATAATTAACTCCACTTGATAAATACCAGATAAGTCTTTTAAAATATGAGTTTATCCTAGTGTTTATTTAGGATTTATACTCATATTTAATTAACATAAATAATATGTTAAATATCATCATTTAATAATTGTCTAATATAATTAAACAATCTAAGATTATAACAAGTCTTTATTTTAACTATAAAATTAATACTATTTTTATTAATTTACTCATAAAATCAAATATCGAGTTTCTTGATTTGCATATCAAGACTAAATCTTCACACAAATTTATGCACATGTACCATGGCCAAAGTGTCACAATGATACGTATACCAAAGGGACAAAAAATCATCGGACTAAAACCTGGCAGAGGAAAATGGGATGTAACATTAGTTTAGATACTATATATAATATATTTAATCCATAGCTTAAATTTTATAATAATACATAATGTATGGTGTGCCAATGGAATAAGAGATAAATAATTAAGACACTAGGTATTTTAAATCCTTTATCCATCCCTAGCTAGAGGTGGGATGAATTTTCCATGCATTTCATTACAGGGTTGCCAAGGTCTGAAAGTGAAAATGTCATCATGGTATTATGTATAGGCTCAAAAAATATTCTCTTTTATTTTTCCTTGTCACAACCATTAGTAGATAGTACAATAACTATTGATTTTTTGCACATAGCTCAAAAGTTGCATGGTACTTCCAATATCATTTTAAGTTATCTTGATCCCATATTTACCACTAATTTTTGGACTAGTTGATTCTAATGTTTAGGTACTCAATTGGCTCATATCTTAACATGTCATACAAAATATAGGTGGTTAAAAAAATTATATAAGTGTATCTTTTTTGTGTTACATCAGATAAACAAAACAATGGGTTTGTTGGCTACCACTAGTAGAATGGTTGTATAACATTTCCTTACATACCTCTTCAAAATGTTTCCATTTGTGTAAATTTATGGTTATCATCCCCAATCCATAATTTTATAATTTAGGTTTTATCCCAAGGTTTGATTCATTGAATAATTAATTCAACATCAACATGAGGTATTAGCTAATCTGAGAGAGAATTTGGAAATGGCATAAAATATAATGAAGCAACAAGCAAATCAACATCGTACAGTGAGAGTAATTTTAACATGGGTGAGTGTAGGATAATCATGCAATTTTGGTTATTAAAAAACATTATTACAAGTAGTAAAAAATTATCATTGGCCATATATGAGTGTATATGTGATAAAATTTGTTCAAAAGTGTATTTTTTCCAATTTGTAAAAGGAGAAAATCATAATATTGGATTTTATCAACCATTGCCTATTTCAATAAACCATGGGATGATATATGTATGGATTTTATTTTAAATTTGCCTAAAATTTAGAGAGGAAATGATTTAGTATTCGTGATAGTTGATATAATTTCAAATATGGTACATTATTTAACACGTAGAAAGACTAGTGATGTAACAAGCATTACTAACTTGTTTTTTAGATAAGTTGTTAGGTTACATGGTTTACCATGAATTATAGTATTAGATAGAGATTTTAAATTTATTGGACATTCATTATGGATATTTTGGAACAAATTAAACACCAAACTATTGTTTAGTTTGGCATACCATGCACAAATAAAAGGATAAATAAAGTTAGTTAATAGAAGCATTGGAAGTCTTTTGAGATGTTTAATTAAAATAAACTTAGGAACATGTGATAATGTTCTATGGAAAAATGAGTTTGATTATAATTAGTTAGTCAACAAAATTATATGAAAGACACCATTTTAGATTTTTTATGGGTTGAATCCAAAAGGAGTTACAAAATTAAGAGACATGAGTAATTATCAAAAGAAAACTATTGAAGTAGAATATTTTCAAGAGCATATACGAGAAGTGCATAATTAAGTACAAGAAAAATTGGAAAGGAATACATCATATTAAAAATATCATGCATATTAGAAGATAATATAATTTGAACATCAGGTGGGAGACTTAGTCTTAGCATACTTGAGAAAAGAGAGATTTCCAAAAGAGACATGATAAGTTAAAATGAAAAAATATTGGTCCTTATAAAATTTTACAGAAGTTTGGGAAGAATGCATATGAAATAAAATTACCTAAAGGTATATAAATATCACATATTTTCTATAAATTTTATTTGTATCCATATTATGAAAGATATAATAATGAAAATGAACGTGCATATTCTAAAAAATAGATAAGAGATTTCATATGCCTAAGAAAGAGCGTGAAGAAATAGAAGAAGTGATTAACATGTGAGTTAGAAAGATTACAATAAATAAATAATATAAAAATTATCTATTAAAATGGAAAGGCCAAGACATAGAGGATGTGGCATGGATTAATGCATTAAAGCTACAAAACAAAGGATATCATTGGTAGAGTTATTAGAAGTCACATGTGTAGGAGCACATGTTTATTTTCTTACCCAAGGTGTATGATGTAGGAACATCTAAGTTCATAAGCAATCTTGCATCAACCAAAAGATGTTAGTTTAAAGTTTTTATAATTTTTGTGTTGTGCAAGGTTTTCTACTGCATATATGTTGTATTGTAAGTTTTTGCAAATATACTTTGTTGCATAGACTATATTTGTGTTGTTTATCGTTATCCTTTGTGAGCACCTTTTTTAGCATAGGTTGTGGTGCCTACGAGCACACCTAAGTCTATAATATTCCATGTGTCTTTTGTTTCATAGTTGTATCTAATTACTATATTATTAAGCTATGAAGCTCTGAGAAATATAGTTCATTAATATTTCTTTACCACCTAATTGAGTGGAGGTGTTATGTATGTTTTTTTTAGTCTGTGGCACTTATTAAAGCAAGGTATTTGATCAAGGTTATTATTCACCAAAGAGCAATATTAGTAGAAGAGATTTTTTTAGGTCATTTAATCTTCATTGTTCAAGATATGCATCAAGTTTCAAGTCATTTGAAGAAATTTTTTGTTAAAGTTATTTATCATCTTTGAGCACACATAAGAGCTCCTATATATAGGTTTTCATGATCATTGTTTGCTTTAACATGTTTCAATGTTGTGTGACTTTCTATGTATTGTTAATGTGTTATGAAAGGAGCCATTATTGATTGTTTGATATTTAAACCTAAAATAATAGAAGGTGATAAGGATTCATAATAATGTCTATGGTATTTTTTGGAAGGTGTTGAGTTGCAACATGTTCTTTTTCCTTGGAAAAGTGAAGACATTAAATATTTGAGACAATAAATGTTGGTGGCACACTAAATTGTGTTAATGTTATTAAAGGGGTAAAATAACTTAATATAAGTAGGTGGGTATTGCATCTATATAATCATGCCCCTACACCTATGTTAATCAGTTAAGTTGGATTAAGAGTTTGGGGAAGGATAGAGAAGATTAGAATTGTAAAGATTATGAATTAGAAAAATTAGAGATCTATGGATTTGATGTTGTAATGAATCTCATTGTGAGATTATGATATCAATATATCATTGTGATATTTTATTTACTTTCATTGAAATTGAATAAATATTTGAATTTATGTTGTTGTTTTGTATTTTTTTGTTGAGTATTTTGAGGGTCGCATGGTCTATGAAATCTCTTAATTAAGACTGTTAACCATGAAAATCTACCATCACATATATTATAATCTAATATGTTTCTTAAATGCATTGGATTCAAAAAGATTCACCATATTATGAACATGTCAAAATAACCTACTTATTCTTTCACCTAAAAACCTATATCTATAACAAGTTCCATGAAGATGTTATTCCTTTCCATGTTTATTGAATTTTTAGCATAGTTTATTTTTCATAGAATTCTATGAATTTTGCATCGTTTTTTAGACATTGCATGTGAAATTTAGTTTAAATATATATACTTTTTACAAGTTTCAATGTTCATTCTATAATTTATCATAGCTACAATTTTTCATAACATTAGCTGCAACTTTTGGTAACATTTTTGGAATTTGACATATATTCATCATACATTGCATTAAAAATATGTTCTAATGTGTAAGTTGAGTTTTTTTGAAGAAATATTTGATTTTAAATTTATTCTCCAATAAATTACTCCTTCAATCAATTGAGGTACACATTTATCATAGGAATCCCACTTGGCTTAACTAGAATTAGGTAATATTGTTTTTTTTGCACTAACTCAATTAACAAATTCCATTATAATGAAAATATATACTAGTGATTTTTAACTAAATACATCAATTTAAACTAACCAAGGTTTAGAGCTGATCTAATTAGCTAAAGGTCATATAACAAATTACAAATCTGATTTGTAAATAAATCCTCATGTATTAATCATAAATATAGATTTACAAATTCAGCCATTGTTGATACAAACATGAGAACTAACACAAAATTACAACAAACTATTGTTATGATAAAATATCACCAAAAGGAATTATTTTTACATTATACAAAGTGTCATTATATTTTTCAAATTATACAATGTTTCAATAAATAGGTGAGTCTCAAAAAACTTGATTACATCCATAAATAATTAGGAGTGTAGACTCTATCAATTGATTATTAGAGGGAAGGGAGAGCATCACCCAAACGCTTTTCCACACCAACCTAAGACCATAAATCTGCCACAAAATCTCAAAAATAGGGAATGGCCCTCATTTATGGGTAGATGATGATAGTGCAAGAATAAAAAAATTTCAACTAGAATTTGTGTGTTTTAAGATAACTAATACATGCATCATATCATAAATAAAACCATTTTAACATGATGTCAATAAAAACATGTAAACTAAATCAAATAGGTGAATTAACAATGTTATAACTATGAACATAACTTTGGCCAAAGTTTTAATATCATTTTCTAATCTAAAATCAATCGAATTCACACACACAACTCAATGGATTACTTCTAATTTGTCACTTAGTGATAATAATAAAGTACATGAAGTTTGTCTCACCTACTTGTTTAGTTTCAATAATACTAGATTGGTCCATAATATAAAATACTGAAGTCAACCAATTCCTTAAATATTTTTCCATACTAAATGCCATAGCATGTACAAATACAAGGAAATCTCATAAATACATATAGTCCATCATATGCATCATAATAGTACAAAATGACTACTATTATTTACAGCTTAAAAACTATTAATTTTTCCATTAATTCATATCTCAATACAATATACCATAAAAGGTAAAATCAAGTAGCATACATCATTTATCTAAATATGTATATGCATGTTTGTCTCTAAATATCTTTCATCCCTTCAATTTATTTTTATTATCACATCATTTAACTACTTGATTTCCAATTATCAAATATGCACCATCAAGCCATCCACATAATAAAATAAGGTTTAATATGTCATAACCTAATACACCAATTAATTCATATCTATAGGTTTCCTTTTTAAGTTTTACCTCATTAAATATAGTAAACAAATATATTCGTGCATCCATTTCCATGTAATATACTTATTCATCCATCTATATAAATATACATATAAATATTATTCAGATTAAGAATATCCCATCATTACATTTTGAGTGTCATAATTACATGTATATGTATATCATATTTAATTCAACATATTAATCACAATTAATTTAATTCTTTACCAAAATCATACCAAAAATTAAACTCGATAATATGACTATGGTAATATACTCAAACATCTAGCAATCATCATTTAAAACCTAAATAGTTCAAACATAAATATAAGTACATTCATATAGATATACTCATATATTCAAACATGTATATGAGTATATCTACATATATATGAGTATATACATACATACAACTTATATGAAACTTGTTCCTTAACCTATAATGTATATATACCCATTTATATTGATATAAGTTTTGTAAACATTCAATTTACAAATTTTACCAAAATGAATCAACTCATCCAGAGTATATTTATATAACAATTCGAAAGCAAAAACATTACAAATAAATTAATTGCATCCCAATCATCATTTTTTTCAAACAAAGTTTCTTTTAGGTTTAGGCATTTTTTGTAATTTTTCAAAGATTAAAAAAAATCTAAAAGAAAATCATGTTTTCCATATTCATATGTTTTCAAATAAGGATTAAATCAACCATTTTAAAAACATTAATCAAACCTACATAATTTAAGACCAAACTACAACTTCCACAATCAACCATATTTTCCACAATATATGTTTACAAAAATATTTTGTATGCAAAAACCTATCAACAAATAATATATCCAAAATGGTAATCATTTTCATGACATTTACTATAGGTATTTGACCTATTTTATATAAAATCAAAATACAAACTCACACACATCGATATTCCAAGAATAAAAATTCACTTATTTAAAAAGAATGTGACCTGAATTTGAACACAAAGTAACCTTGTCTATATTCAATATAGGCTTATATATTTCTTATCAAAAAATTTACTTATTTATCAAAATATATGAATAGAATTTGACCCCTAAATTAACACTAACTAGCTTACATTAAGCTTAGAATTTTAAATCAATAATTTTAAACATGCCCAAATTTATCTAAGTCAAAAAAAGATTCAACCCTGTTCATCCTCATCGACCAAGCTCGATTTAGAAAACCCACAACTGCTAAAACCACTAAAAATCATACTAACAAGGATTCATTCTCATGGAGTCAAGGGTTATACTATTTCCATGTTCATTCTAATACACAAAAACATTCCACTCAAACCCCATTTATTTTATTTTGAGTATTGATAATAAAATTCACATAGTCATATAGGATGAGTGTTAGGGTTTACATTTTTGGCCCTATGGATGGGCTAAGCCCATTCCTACAATTGAATATGTAAGCCATTTTTTTGAGTTTCAGTCAAATTTAAATAAACATCCCATTCAATAAAATTAATAGTTTGGCTTAATAAAACAATTTACACAGTGCTACGAATTCAAACAACAACCCCTATGTGGTAGTGTAGTCATGGTTATGCCAATGCTTTTACTTATTCCAAATCTTCCTATCCCATCAAATGCATGTGTCATCATCTACCCCAAAACTTATCCCCACCTCTTATTTTATCCTCATGCATGCTTCTTGCATGCAAAATGTCCATAATACCACCACCAAAATTGGTGTATACATAAATCACTTGTAGAAAATGTCTATGATTCCAAAAATAAACTTGTAGGATTCTTGGCATGGCTACCAAACTCCTATCCACTATCCATAACTCTAAAAAATAAACCCTGACCCTAACTAATCATTAATAAATCAAATGATCACATTGAATTTGAATTACCCATGTATATCATGTAAAGAGTCATAATTTTTAGGTATTTTGACTTTTAAAAAAACAATCATGCATAATCAAATTTTAGTCTAGGCCTTTAGATATTCACAACTTTATGCCCTTTCAAATATAACTAACCAAATCCAATTTTAATCACTATAATACAAGTAATTAAATCCAAATAATAGTCATCAACTATTCAAACTATTCAAGTCCTTTTTACATAATAATGTATTTTCTACAAATAGACATGTCCTAAGGTCTTATTTTTTAGGCATCTACTAATAAATGTGTTTTATAAACAAGACATTAATTACCTAAAATGCATGTTATAACGATGAACAAAACTCTTATAAAATATAGTTGCAGATAAGATAGCTATATAATAATCTTGACCTCATATTAGAAACCATAAAAACAAGGTTAGAATAATGTATAAACATGAAAAGTAATCATAACTAATATGTAGAAAACATATTGATAACTAAATCCAAACTACAATTCCATATCTAATCAACTAACAATTATCAAACAACATCTACTCTATGTGGTGTGTGCAGGTTTATCATTTAAATTATTTCATCTACCACTTATCTCCATTTGCTCCACCCTCTCTGGTAATACTCTCCCTCCATCATCATCTGAGGGGTGGACTCTATCCTAGATCCACCTTGGAATAAAGAAGGTAATTAGTCTATATCATGTAAAATCCATAACATAATACTATAATTATCTAAACAAGCATTATCATAATGTATACTAACACATAAATACAACTAGCTTAAGAAATTAGTGATCATGAAAGTAAGCAATATATAATTGTGAATAATCAACATATAATAATCCAGGTTACTAAACAGTAAATTAACCAATCCTTAACCATAGTATCCACAAATCAAGAGGTTAAATAGTCTAGATAAGGATCTAGGATGTAATATTTGTCATAAAATTAGTTTATCATGAATTTAAGATTAAGGAAAACATTGTTTAAATTAATGCAATTCTCTATGTTTAAAATTTTAATAAACTATTGATTAACACGACTCACTTTATAACCTTCTAGTTATGTGATCTCCTTTTAGTCAACTATAAATGTTTGATGTTGGAAGAATATATGAATTAAAAAATAATTACAAATGTTGATACTATTTTGCTATGTTTAGACAATCCATGAAAAATTATGGTAAGGCATTCAATATGTATAACTATTAAATATAATACGTTTGCCATAATTTAGATTATAATAATGGCTAGATCAGTTTATAGTTTCTAAAATAGTGTAGTAGTTGATTATTCTATGGGATAGTGCGTAGCTTAAAGTGAAGTGATCTCATTTTCTTAATCACTCATATTACCTTGATTTTTTGAATGTCATGTGCATATATTTACAAAGAATTTTGTTAAATATTTAAAATTGTTTGAAAGTAACCTTTTAGATAATTTTTTATCAAGATAAACCACTATGGTCTTGACCAATGCTTGAAAATAAGTGATTATAAAGCAAACCAACTATTTTATTGGCTTCTAGTAGAGGCATTTCCCATTTTGATACTTTTCTTTCAAATAATGAGAAAATCTTTGATTTTATCACTTTGATCTTTTTTAGACACTGCACCAAAACCTTGTGAGTAAGCACACACTCCAGCTGAAATGTAACCCAACATAGATGGATCAAATATCCCATGCTTTAACATGTCAACTTACACATAGTATGAAAATATAAATTTCATATAATAACAAGGGAAACTAAAATCCAAACAATATATTATAATATATATTTTACATCAATTTACTAGAAACAAACCTCTCTTTATATAAAAATTTGTTGGCATTTCCTAGATTCACTATGTTAATTTATGATTATCATTTGTAATGTGAAATTTTTCTCTTCATTAAGTTAAGTTCACCCTCTCTTCTATGAAGGTAAAAATGTTTAACATGAGTGAAATATGTAATGAACCTCACATATAATATCAAAAATACATTGAATAATATGCATAAAATAATATATTGAACAACACAAGAGATGTGTGAGAAAAATGTGATAATATAAATTATATTTGGAAACACACTAAGGTAGGTGTTGACCAAATTTAACTTTTAGGTTAAATTGGGGCACCCCTAGGTAAAAAAATGAGTTTTATATGTTTTAGTGGGTCTAATATGTTTTCATGGGGTGTATTATATGTCATTTGGTGTCATTTGATGTTATACTAGCCTTGGTCATTAGTTTTTTAGGCCTTATAGCATTTTTGGGTCATTCTGATGTCAAAAAGGGTGCATTTAATGAGTTGTATAGGTTTATTGGGAAATTCAAGGTTAAAAAAGGTTATTTCATGTGACATGTATCTTAATAAGTCTTAATAAACTATTGGTAATTGAAAGTGGTAGGTTCTTTAGTTAAAAGGGTAGTTTTCTTTGGAAAAAGTAGATTTTAGCACTTGTACAACTCCTTGGGAAGAGTGCCACATGGGAAAGGATCAAAAAATGACTCTTAAAATTACCCAAGGTCAGTTAAAAGTTTTTTAAGATCTAGAAGTTCCATTTCTTGCTAAAAACCATTATACTCCCTTTTCACCCTTCTTGGCAAGCAAAAGTAACCTTTAGGCTTTTGCTTAGTACAAATAATTCAAAAAGTTTCAAGGAAAATGCTTTCAAGAGGTTTTTTTAAACTTAGAGACATTAATTTTCATATAAGGAGTTTTAAAAATTGTGTGATGTGCTTCATTAACCATCCTAATTAATTTGACCTTTCAAATATGTTTGCTAATCTATGTACCCTGCATATTTTGCCTTGGTTTGAGATGATGTGTGAACTCCACTTACCTTTATTGGTTCCAAATTATTTTTACTATGTATCCTCATGTTTAAAATTCTTTTTTTAATGTTTCATGGTGTTTAGATAAGCAATTTAGCTCACTTTGTTAGAAGGTGTCACCATGTGCAGTTTCAGTCAATTTTCCACTTACAAGAGTTTGAATTCCATATAGAGGATTTCATGTGAATAGTATATTGTGTATTTAAATGTTTTGATTCCATATTAACCACCTAATTTCCATTTTTGACCTCAAAATTCCATGTTTGGATCAAACTCTCAATCCATTGTCATACTCAGAGTTAGTTTTCTATTTGCCACTCAGTTACAATCATGTTTTGGAATTCTAATCATGCTTATAGATGAACAATGAAAAATATAAATGGTGTTTAATATGTTATTATCTATTAATATAAAATTTAATCCTTCCAAATATCAAAAATAAGTATATGATGGTAGTCATGTACAGCTTATATAGTCTGGCAACCATTAATGCCCATTTATAGGTATCTCATGAAAGTCAATCATGTTGAAGAGGAGATTTTAAGATAATCACGGTCTTGATTATGAAATTAATAATTTTTATGTATTTGTATGAATATGAAACTTCTAGAGGTCATAAAACAAGCACCTTACCCATGCTTTCAATCTTGCTACCTGTATGAAAAAGGGCCACCTACGGGTGATACTAACAGAGGACTGAGAATACACATATGGGAGTGTTAAAATAATTTAGAATTATCCTTGAAGTATTGAAATGTTAATGAGACAATTAAAATTCATGTTTGGTATGTTAGGTGTGTATATAAAGAGTGAATAATCCTTCTAACATTTAATGACTAAGTTTTGAGACAGTCCCTAAAAAGTGAAAATAGAGGTCCTAGGTGTTGTTGTAGGCCTCTTACAACATGTTTACCAAGGGTATTAAGATATCTAAGTGGGTAAATATGATATAATATATCATCAAGAGGATTCATTCCAAGGATTAAGTTAATAATATTGATGGAGGGTGAATATTGGGAGCTCTAATTTTTTTTCAAACCATTGAAACCAGACAATAATGTTTATAGGTTTTGAAGGTATTAGATGACCTTAACACTTCAAAGTGTTGATGACTAATAATTCATGGTTTGAATGGATTTAATGAGTTAAATACACAATAATAAACATAAATATCATTATGAGGGAGATGATTCACTATTTTTTCAACTCCCAGGCCAACTACAGTCCATACCATGGCCTAGGAAGTGTGCACCTATAGTTGGAAATGAGGCAGTGAACTAAACTTGATGTATTGGAAGGGTTTTAGTTAATCCAAGGTAAATTTATGCATAATTATATGTTTCATCCCCCAAAAATATATAAGGATAGTCTATTTATGTCATTACCAAGCCAAATTTGCACCTCAATACACCTACTACAGGGCAGGCGCGGGAGGGGGGGCGAGGGGGGTCCCAATCATGGCAAGAAGAGAATTTGTTAGGAGTCCAAAGAACATACAAGTGAGTTAAATATGTGATAAATTTAATTTTTTTTAATTATTAATAAATATACTCTAAGCATCATTAACAAACTCATTTGAGCAAAGTAGCCTACAGGCAGGCCTAAAGGACTGGGGTGTCTCAATTATTCAAGGGAGGACCCAATTTATGAGCTCAAGGTTACATATAAAAAGTTAAAATGAGGCTTAGGTGATGGAATAAACATAAGGTAACCTTATTCAATTCCATGATTACTTTCATAAACCTTTTAATGTATGAATAAACATACACAAGCTTCTTAAACCCCTGTATACACCACAGGTGTGTGCAGTCATGACAAAGATAGTGAGTAAATATGATGTCTAGGTAGTGTTTGAGCCTATACAGGGTGAAGGAGCGAGTTAAGACCAATGAAAAATGACCTAAGGGATTAAGGGAAAACTTATTCAAGGTTTTTATAGACTCTAATGATCAAGAACACCTACAGGTCACTATTGAAAGGAGGAAACATAGTTAGGTAGGGGTTATAGGCAGTCCTAATTAGTGAAAGTGCAAAGAGAGTATAAAGAATATATGATAGGTTTTGGAAGTAATTAAGATTTTAAATCCCTTAATTTTATTTATTATAGTCTCTTATACCTTTCATGAAGTATATATAATAGGTAGATATCCTTAAAAATGTAGTTCATAGTCCATATCAATAAACATTACATAGTCTACCTATATACAATTTGCCTTAGGTTTTCCACAAGTTGTAAGGGTAAGAGATCTAACTAGAGGATAAAAATTTGTACAGAGAATTTTTATGAGTTGGGGAATCTCATGTAATATTTATTTTGCCTAGGATAATAGGGGAAGTACCTCTTGTTTTGTCTCAGATAGGGGGTACTTTCCCTCATACAAAAACCTTGTATTTTTAGAGAGTTGGACCCAAAATATGGACCAGAAGATAAAGATACTCTTAAATAAGGTATTAGTAACACCTATAACATCATATAAAACTAATCACATGAGAGATAAACTAAACATGGTGTTCTATGCTCTCAAAGTTATAGATAGGCCTAGTGTACATGGTGAGGCCTAGTGCCTAAATGAAGGGTCACTTACACTTCTAGCCCTAAATATGGTCTATACCTTATTGTAACATGTTGATGATATCATCATGGAAGTGATTGAGCCATTGGTAATCAAGGAAAACCATCAAAGGTCATGTTGAGCTCTAGGTTATAGTCAAGCTTGGGAGTAGGGTTTTGGCATTGACCCCAAATGGATGGTCACCTTCAGTTTCAACATGGAATGAGAATTTTAAACTATTTTAACATGTTCATGAGGTCTCAATAGATGTGTTCAAGCTTCCAACATGCAAAATAAACCTTTGAGAAGACATTTTTGGCTCAAAAACCATCAGGCCTATTAGAATAAGGGAAACAAGCTCGATGGCCCAATTTTAGATGCTCATATCTTTCAAAATGCCTTGCATGGATTCCAAAGGAGTTTAAAGGTGTTATTATGGTCCCTAAAGATCATCCTTGTGGATTTTTTTTTAGGTTGAATGTAAATTCTTTATGAATAAATCTTAAGAGTCAAAACTACTCAAAAACCCTTGATAAACCCTTGAAATGACCTAATGGATAAAATGGATTTGGATAGATATCCTAATGGAATATTTTTATAATGAAACATATTTGAATTTGTAGAGGAATCACTCATTCTCCCTCCCACACTTTTTTTTATATGAACTTGTATGAATGGGGTGAAAATAGGGTTTTCTTGACCATTTTTTGTGTTGTGTTGGATACATGAGGAGTTTGATGGCACAATAAAGTTTGGGGAAAATTTTTAGACTATTTATAACTCTCTATGGTAATTTTATTTCAATAAAAAATTCCTAATTTTACAAATCGGGTGTTTCATCTCAACCAGTCAAAATGTGCATATTAGACAAGCTAGTAAAAGGTGTGAAAACTTTAAGAGGATGTATTTTTAGGGTGTACCTATTAATTTTAGGGCCATGAACTATTATCATGAATAAGTAACTAATTTTATTATCTTAACAAGTGTCCTTATAACCCTTAAACTTCTCTTTTCTCCTCTCTCTCTCAAGTTCTATAACAACTAACCATTTTGGCATTATAAGGGATGTTCCTCCTGAGTATGGTGAATCCCTACTTATTTGCATACCATTTGATCAATAATAAAAATTATTTTTACCTCTTCATGATTATTCATAAGTTTTTTTCACTTGGTTTTTGAATCTTTGCTTAGTGAAGACTATGGATTCCTTAGCATGTGGTCTCACTGTTTCACCTTATTTGTAGTTGGAAATCTTCTTCTTTTAGGACATGTGAAGTGTTCTAGGAGATTTCAAGGATTAAGTGAGTTAATATATTAATTATTTCCCTCATAGGCCTCTTTTCTATTCCTCCTATCTTATACATTCATCCATAACTTCATAATGTAGCATTGATGTGAGAAGATACACATTGCAAGAGCATATGTTCAGTTTGTCCTTTGATTTCATGTGTAAAATGCTATTGGTAGGAAGTCATCATCTAATTTTGTGCATCACCTCCCTTAGGTTAGTTTTATTTCAATTATCTCTTTCCCTTTTCACCCCTAATTTTGGTTGTAGTTGTAATCCAAATTGGTACATCAAGGGAGCTAGCCCTATCTAGAGATTCACATCATCCTTAGGCTACCCACAAGCCTAGAGGTGTTTCCATTATGCCACTTGGATGAGGATTAATATTTTAAATCTACTCAAAGGGTGAAAATCAAAGTGAGAATAGTTTTTTTCATGCTCGGTGGGACTCTTGGTCCAAAACATTGAGAAACTTTTGGTGTTGTCTATCAATAATCAATGTTTGGAGGTATCTATCAAAGCTTCAATGGCAACTCTAAAGATATATCAGCTGGTCAAGTAGCCCAGGTTATCCTTTGAAGATTTTTGGTAAATTTTTCCTTTATGTTATTGCTTTCAATTAATTTTTATGGATTATTTTGGTGTTGAACATTTTTTTACACAAGTTAGTGAGACTTTTCAATCTTATGTCATTCCCTATCAATACGAACAAGTTCTTAATTAGCCTTGTCATGAAGTGTACCAGCCTTTTCATGAAGTATATTAGTCACATATCTAGCCTTATCAATGTCATGTTTCTCTTAATAAACATATCCACTTCTCAACTCCATCCATCTCCACCTTCAAGCAAACACTTTTGGGATATGAGAGGTACATGTTGGATATTGACACACAAAGAGAATGTGTTATAGAGGTTCTTAATAATGGCATTCATAAGGGGAGAGAAGAATTAGATTTGGTCAAAAGGGAGTTCGTACCTATTGAGAGATCCAATTAGCAAAGGCTTACAAATGAGATGCTAGATGTGAGTGGTTTGAGTGTATCCTTGGAGGATAAACTAAGCATTCATGAGAGGTAACCTTACCAAGTCTATCAACCTTTATATCCAATTACCCAAGTTTTCTATCAGCCAATTTGATCCCTAATCATGAGCCTACTCAAAATTTCTAAAGTCATCCTTTTCCAAATAAAGTGGAAAAGAGAGTTAGAAAGACTAGCCTTGCATTTGAAAAAAATGTTGATAGACAAATTGAGTTGGCTAATATGCAAATGCAATAGTCCATGTTAGTATCAGCAAAGGAAGTGGCATTCAAGCCTTCATTTCCCTCTCTCTTTGCATCACCACCACCTCAAAAGGATACTCATAATCCTAATTTCTTATGTTGGAATAAGATAGTAAATTCATGGGGAAAGAAAGAGGAGAAAAGTCTTGACCAAGAGTGTGAAGTTTAGAAGGAGCTTGATCCTATCCAAACCCCTCCCACCCTTCCTCAGGAAGAGTCTTCAAATCCTAACATCCTAAGATGGAGTGAGGTAGTGGAATCATGGGGAAAGAAAGAGGATATAAGTTTGGTTGATAAGGAGTGTGAAGTTGTGAATTAGGTTGAACCTTTTAAATTAACTCCCACCTTTCCTTAAGAAACCTCTTGTCCTCCATATGAATCCCCTTGTATTTTTCATCCTCATGATGATACATATCAACTATTGACCAAATTTGAATTTAGGTCAAATTGTGGAACCTATAGCTAAAGGTTTATATTTATAGGTCTATAATGGGTGTAATATAATGTCATGAAGTGTTTCATATGCCATTTGATGCCATTCAATGTTATATTAACATTGGTCACTTATTTCATTAGTCTCTCATGTCATTTTGGATCATTTTAAAGGTTTAAATAGTGTATTTAATGATTTATAAGAGTTTATTGGGAAATGTGAAGGTGTAAAAATATGATTTCATGCACCATGTTTCATTATAAGTATTAAGTAACTAAAAAAAATTGAAATATTGTAGGTTCATCAGAAGAAAGGCTAGTTTTCTTAGGGAAAAGGAAGAAAATGCCACTTGTACGATCTCCTTGAGAAGTGTGCCAATTGTAAAATATTTAAATTTAATATTAAACTCAATTATGATTATTTCCATTCTTGGTTTGATATTTGAGTGCCATTTTGAGGCCAAAACCATTTTACTCCTTTCTTGGATTTCTATACAGACAAAAGTGACTTACAGATTTTTACTTGGTACAGATAACTCAAGATGTTTTAGATAAAATTATTTTGGTATGTTTTTTTAATATATAATAAATTAATTTAAATATAATAATTTTTAATAATGGTGGCCTGTAATTCATGAACCATCCTTTAAAAGTTGACTATGAAAATCTGCCTGCTAATTTGTGAACCCTGTAGGTTTTGCTTCATTCTGGACAAGTCCATACAAACCAATTGCTTATGTTTATTACATATGATATTCTATATGTAATATAGTGTCTAAAATTATTAGTTTCATGTTACATGATGTTTTTATAAGAAAATTTATCTCATGTTGTAGGAAGGGTGTCACCATTACAAAGTTTCAGTAAATTTTGCATTATTCCAGAATATGGGTATTTATCAGAGGTTTCATGTGAATATAAAATTGTGTTCCAAAGGTTCAAATCCCATACATTCACATACCTCCATGTTTTTTTTCCAATTCACCATGCTTTGATCAAACTTGTAGCCTTGTTATCTTCATGGTCAACCTTGTCCATGTTCACTCTTTTACATGTTGAATTAGGTGTGAAAAACCTATCTAATGAGCTCATGAAGGTGTATAAGGAATCTTAAAATGTTGAAAATTCCTTAATTATAAATAATGAATAAGGAATAATCCTAAAATATTTTTAATAAGAGACTATGGTAGTCATACATAGTCACTCTCACAGTCTACCATTAACACTCATCTACAGGTGTCATGAGGAAGTGTTCATATTGAATAGATGGTGTTAACACTTGTTTCAAAATATTTCATTATGTGTATAATTCATTTGAATTTTTTGAGATGGATATTCACTCAAAATAAGTATAAATCAATACAAATTATCCATGATCTATCCATTGTTTGTATGCATTGAAAATCTACACCTATAGGTGGTACCTTAGGGTTGTAAAGGCTCTTGAATGTGGAATCTGAAACATGGTAAAGATCTTAGCAGCTTATAACAATTGATTAAATCATTAAAATGTTTTTTTATGTTTAAAAGTGACAAAAGTGTATAAACCATGATCAAAGGACAAATGATTGAGATTTAGGGACTCTTTCCTTAAAAGCATAAAATAGATCTCCTATGGATTTTGACAATTTCTTGTAGCATGGTTTAAAGGAATTCTAATGCCTCTAAATGACCAAATATTGTAGTCTATGCATAAAAAAATAACTCTAAAAACATATAAGGTAGATAATTATTGGAGGTATGGGTTTTCAAGGCCCAAATATGCCTTTAAAACCATTAAAACCAGGCAGTAGTTTCTATAGGCTTTGGACTACAAAGTGATCATTAGCACTTCAAACAGTAAATAAGACAAAACCCCATGTTTATAAGACCTTGTGAATTAAAGGAGATATAATTGAGCATGAAGGCCATTAGGGGAAGATGATTAGTGTAGTTTCAAATCCTAATATGAACTCCCACTTCATACACTGTGTATATATGACCTACAATAGAGTATAAAACAATGGCCCAAAGTTGATAATCAAGTGGTGTTCTAGGAATTTAAAGAAGAAAACTATTCAAGAATGTCTTTTTTTGAATTAAATAGGTTACATGTGGTTTCTCAAACATAAAAACCAAGTCTCAAGAAGCAATATACACCTACTACCACCTGTAGGTGACTATAGGTAAACAATCAATGGAGATATGATGTCTAGGTAGTGTTTGAGCCTATATAGGGTAAGGGAAAAAGTTAAAACTAATGATAATTGAATTGAGAGTTTAGGGGGTAAACTCATTAAATAATTTTATATACTCAAACAATCATAATGACCTATAAGTCACTATGGAAAGAGGGAGATACAATGAGGTAGGTTTGCTAAAAAAGCAAACACAGTCACAATCAAGGCAACACCTAGCTTGACAGGAAGGTAGTGTTTTAAGTGGTGTTACAAGTGGATTAAAGTAACCCTTAAGATTCCCATAATAATATTTTAAATATTTAATCATGAAAATCACTATCTATAAGTCTTTAAATTCACATACAGTCAACTATGTTGACTGAGACAGGCAATAAGGTGAGACTTAACACCTTAGGTTGTATTTTATATACCTAAGGTAAATAGTGGTATAACCATTGATAAGTCACCATATAAATATTAAATGGAGGTTCATAAAACATTATATCAAGGATCAAACCATTCAAGACACCTACAGGGGTATTTTTGAGAAGGGAACAAAAACAAAGTCAGGGTAATGGCTCTCAGTCCTGATTAAACAATTGAAGAGGGAAGTAAAAGGAAGGTTGAAGTAAGATATGGATGATGGGACCACCAAATAAGGACCATAATAAAATTTATAATCCTTTATTATATAAATAAAATATATAAAATGGTTTTCATGATTCATATACAGTCCACTTGGAAAAGGCTCACACACAACCCTTACTTAATTGATCTATCTTGGAATTTGAGGCTTTTAGATGGGAAAATGACCTAGTGGAGGGATGTTTTGTTTTGTATAATGTCCTAAAAACTATATATGACCCTAAAAGTTTCATTTTCATCTGAGTAAATAGGGAATTACCCCCTATTTTGTCTCAGATAGGGGGTGTTTCCCCTTATGCATAGACATGCAGGTTTTAAGAAGGGAGGTGGTAGGGTGAATTTGAGGCTTCCTGGACCTTGAAAAGGGGTGTGTGGATTTGAAATAAACATAGGAAAATATATAAAACTAATTAAAAAAGGATTAATTTCAATAGAGTGCTCTAAACCACAAGAGTTACAGTTAGTCTTAAGAGCAAGGATTAGGCCTAGGAGCCAAAAAGAGCGTCATTATTACTTATACCTTGATATTAATATTTTAACTTGTTTAAAAATTATTTTAGGGTGAAATAAAATGTGTATATTCTATTTGGATGAAATGGAAACATAAAAATGTCATTTTGAGCTTTAGGGGCAATTCAAGCATACTAAGCATGGTGAAGCCTAGATCCCAAATGAGAGACCCTTTGCATTTGTAACATGGAGTATGCATTAAAACCTATTAAAAATGTTTATTGGGTGGGTATATATGTTTTAAATCCTTTTGAGGTTAAATAAATCATCAAGAATCCATTTTTAAGCTCAAAACCAACATCAAGCATGTGGAAACAAAGAATCAAGCTTGAATAAGTAACTTCAAGCACTCATATATTTCATGATGTTTTTCATGGGAGTATAAGGCATTTATATATGTTAAAAGGGTCCCTAAACACCATTTTTGTGAATTTTTTTGTAAGGTTGGACATCCAAACTTTATGAACCAACCTTAGGACCAAAACAAGCCTAAACCCCTAATAAAACCTTAACCAGGACCAATTAATGAAAATGGAGTTGGATAGATATCCATATGGAATATTTGGACCATAAGACATATTGGAATTTTCAAAGGACTCCTCAAGATACTTCAAATGCCAACTAGTTATACGAAACTGTATGGACAGGGTACAAAATAGGGTTTTTCTCTCTATTTTGGGTATTTTATAGGTTCTATAAGGATTCAAGAGATGAAACAAAGTTTGGGGGAAAGTTTAGGACTTTTAATAATTTCATATGATCATATAATTATTTTAAAAAGTTTCTAAGTGTGCAAACCATATTCTTCATTTCAGCCAGTTAAAATTGGCATATTATACAAGCTAGTGAAAGGTGTGGAAACTCTATGGGAAAGTTATTTTAAGATGTCCTTGATGATTATAAGTCCATGGAAGGAATTTAAACATGTCATACACTACCTTTTATGGATTTACATGGAAAAATTATGCCTTTTTGAAATCCAAGTGTGCAAGGTGCATGAAATGAGTGTTTTCTAGATAACAGATAATGATTGCTTCCTCTTAGGAGTTTTCAGATGAGAAATCATGAAAAAAATGAACATAGAAGCATGAATAATGTCCTTAAACTTCATTAAAATAATTTTACCTACTCTTAATCAGTCATGAGGTGTTTGAATGAGGTCGATCATGAGGGTAGTTTTTTGATCTAGTTTTAAGGAATCTTATCCCAATTTTCATGAGGATTGTGACTTGGATTGACACTTGTAGCTCCTAACCTTACATGGTTCAACCCATACTATATGAAAATTAACAATTAACTCCTTGGACCAGATTTAAAAGTGTCCTTGAGACCTTTGGACTTCTCTCTTCTTCTTTCTCTCACAAGTTCTATAAGAACTAACCATTTTGGCATTGTATTGGATGCTCAACCTGAGTATGGAGAAGCCCTACTCATTTATATACTTTTTTATAAATGAAATGAGTAAGTGTTACCTCTTTCATGACTTTTCATATTGTGATTTAATTTAATGTTGAATTTGCTTAGTGAATACTATGGATTCCTTAGCAAGGTTTCACATTCTCACCTATTTGCAGCTTCTTCTTGCACGACATGTGATGTGTTCTATGGAATGTCAAAGTTTAAGTGAGTTAGTATATTAATTAGTTCCATTTAAGGCCTCTTTTCTAGTCCTCCTAACATTTCACATTAATTTTTAACCCCAAAATGTAACGTTGATACAAGAAAACATAGATTGGAGAGTGTATGTTTAGTTTGTCTTTGATTTCAAGTGTAATATGCATATGGCTAGATGTCATAAATATATTTGGTGTATCACCTCTCTTAGGTTAGTTTGATTTTATTTATTTCTATCCCTTTTCATCTCAAAGTTATTACTATTTTCAATCCTAAGTGGTACATCAAGGGAGCTAATCCTATCTAGAGACTCACCTCATTCCTTAGGCTACCCATAAGCCTAGAGGTGATTCCATTGTGCCACTTGGATGAGGAGAGATTTTAATCTCCTCAATGGGTATATATCCAAATGAAAACAAATTTTTTAATGCCCAATGGGACTCTTGTTCTAAGAGATTGGGAAATTTTTGGTGTTGTCTCTCAACAATCAACCTTTGGAGGTATTTATTCAAGCATCAATGGCAACTCTAAAGCTATATCAGCTAGTCAAGCATCCTAGGTGATCCTTTGAAGATTGTTTGTAACATTTTATTTTTTTTTCTTATTTCCTAATGAATTTTCATGGTTGGCCTTGGTGTTGAGTACAACTTCACACAAGCTGGGGAGACTTTCCAAGCTTATGGCACTCCCCATTAATATGAGCAAGTGTTTAACCAAACCTATCATGAAGTGTATCAACCCCAATATGGTTTTTTCAGCCTAAATATGATCATATATATTCTTTACATGATCCTTACTAGTCTTATAGTCAGCCTTCTCAATGTCTTGTTCCGAGTCAACCTAGTCACTTCTCAGCTGAGCCCATTTCCACCTTCAAATAAAGTCTTTTAAGGTATGAGAAGTATATGCTAGATATTGATACTCAAAGGGGATGTGGTCAAAATATTCCTATTAATTCCATCCATCAAGTTATAAATGCATTAGAGCTAGTCAAGAGAGAGTGGGAACCTATTGAAAGATCCAATTGCAAAGGCTTACAAATGAGATGCTAGATGTGATTAGTTTCATTACATCCTTGGAAGATAGTATAGGACTTCATGAGAGGAAACCTTACCAAGTTTATCAACCTTCATATCCACTTACCCATGTTTAATATTAGTCATATTTGACTCCTACTCATGATCTTAATCAAAATTTCCAAAGTCATCCTTTTCCAAATCAAGTGAGAGAGAGAGAGAGAGAGAGTTACAAAGACTAGCCTTGTGTTTGAAGCAAACCTTGATAGATAAATTGAGCTAGAAAATAATCAAATACATAAGTATATCTTATTATAAAAATAATTGGAATGAAATCCCTCATTTCCCTCTCCCTTTACATCCCCACCACCTCAAAAGGAGACTCATAATCCCAAATGTCCTAAGTTGGAACAAGATAGTAGATAATGGAGTTGATCCCATGCAATTCCCTCCCACCCTTCCTCAATAAAATTATTTTGTTCCATGTCGGACCTCATGAATTCCATGTGCTCATGATTATTCCTATCACCTTCAAGAAAATATTTTCCAAGAGAACCTATCCAAGCCAATAGAGGAGTTAGAAGCAAAGATGGAATTGCTAAGTCAAGGTGTGATGGAAGGTTTAGACCCAAAATGGAGAAGATAGAATAATTGTTAAGGAGAGTGAAGTGGATAATGGATTTGATCCCATGAAATTCCCTCCCACCCTTCCTCAATAAAATTCTTTTGTTCCATGTCAGACCTCATGCATTCCATGTGCTCATGATGATTCCTATCACCTTCAAGAAAATATTTTCCAAGAGAACCTAGCCAAGCAAATAAAGGAGTTAGAAGCAAAGATGGAATTGCTAAGTCAAGGTGTGATGGAAGGTTTAGACCCAAAACAATATCCTATGCCTAAACACACCCCATCTCTCCTTCATCAATAGTTTCCCAAAGAACCTCTTACTTTGCATTCTTAATATGATTTTGAGACCTATGTCCCACCTCCACCAACTAGTTCCTTTTGTCCTCATCCCATCACCCTTTGCCTTGATGGACCTATGGTGTGGGAACCTAAAGAAGAGTAGTTGGTTGAAGAAAATTTAGAACTCTTATTTGAAGAGAATGCAACTCCTTGGCAGCCTCATTGTGATAAGTCACCAAGTTTCAAGATGTTAAGTCTTGTTATCACCATGAAGGAAGTTGAAGATCTTGCAGACCTTGACAAACAAGATTAGATTATGACAACTGAGATTAAATTTGAAAGGCCTCAAGTGGTCTTAAGTGATGAATAAGAGGTAGGTTCTTATGTTGAATTTCCTTGTTTTATTGATAATGAAGAATGTTTTATTTGTGGCATAGAGGAAATCTTAGAAGAGGAGCCTATCTTAATAAAATCAAGTGAAGATGAACAAGATCAATTCATGGATGATCAAGAAGACCTCATGAGTGATTATGAGGAAGAGATCATCATAGGGACTCCTCTTGGAAAATAAAAGATAATTCACAAGCTCTTAACTCCATATTTGAGGGGATGTGTATCCATGAGGAATATGCCCAAGATTTGAAGAAAGAACTACATGAATAAGACTCCATATCTGATCATGAGGTTATGGATGATGATTTCAAGCATGAAGACGTAGTGGTATTAGATTACAAAGAGGATAAGGATGATTAGCAGCTGCAAATGGAGCTCTTTCAAGATCTTGAAGAGATTTGACAAGTTGAAGGCCAATTATATGATAAGGTGAATAAATAATCTTCTGTAGAGGATAATGGCCAAGATTAGGAATAATTTGCAAAGCTCCTTGATGAGTTAGAAGAACTTTTAGCTGAGAGGAAGCCCAATCTTGTTGAGATTACTATGGGAGATAAGAAGGTATGTTTTATTGAGTCACCATTTGAAGTTATAGTTTAAGGATCATATGAGAAAGTTGAGGCTATTTGTACACAATAATAATTCATTCCCATATTTAAATTATTTGGTGATGCTTGGTTCTCATTGAATATCATGCCAATGAGGTTGGAAAACATTGCAAAGAAGTTGGATACATCAATGCTAAAGATCAAAAGGCTACATGTTTCAAAAAGTCCTCCATGTCATAAATAAATAAGAGTTTCAAACTTCCCCTTTGATCTAGGAGGAAGGTATGCTTATGTTTCTAGTTGTATATAATAGGTTGTTCTCTGATTCCCCTAAGTTCTTTGAGCATATGTGTGTGTGTGTGTTTGCTTTCGTTGTTGTGTGTGTCCTTTGCTTTGAGTGGTTGGGGTAGTTTTTAGTGTCTTGTCTTGATCAAAATTTTGTAGTCAATAGTCAAAATTTTTTTTTGTCTCATTCCTTAGATGAATCCATAATCCCAATAGATTAATAAGGCTACTAGTCTAGTTAGTAAAGCAAGCATAATACCCCTATGAGTCATCAATGTTTTGATTAAATTTGACTTTTAGGTCAAATTGGGGCACCTCTACGTAAGAACTTGTCTTTATAGGTATATATGGGGCTTAATATCATGTCATGAGGTGTTTCATAGGTCATTTAATTCCATTCAATGTTATATTAGCCATGGTCACTTATTTTATTAGTCTCTCATGTCATTTTGGGTCATTTTAAGGGTCAAAATAATGAATTTAATGCTTTGTATGGGTTTATTTGGAAATCTAAAGGTGTAAAAATGTTATTTAATGCCACATGTGTCCCCATAAGTCTTAAGAAACTAAAATATTGTAGGTTCATCAAAAGAAAGATCAATTTTTTAGAGAAAAAGAAGAACATGGCACTTGTATGACCTCCTTGGGAAGTGTGCCACTTGGAAAATATTGAAATGTGACTATTAAGGTTCCTTATTCTCAATACCACACTTGTTTTTATATTTTAGTGCCATTTTTATTCCAAAACCATTCTAATCTTTTCTTAGGTTTCAAGATAAACAAAAGTGACTTACAGGTTTTTTCTTGGTATGGACAGCTCAGGACATTTTAGAGAAAATGCTTTTGGTATGTTTTTATACACTCCAATACATTAATTTCCATATAATAATTTATAATAATTTTTTCATGTGATTCATGAACCATCCTTTATAAATTAAATGTGCAAATTCTGTCTGTTAATCAATGAACCATGTAGGTTTTCCTTCATTATGGGCATGTCCGTACAAACCACTTGTTGATGTTTGTTACTTATGATCTTGGATATGTAATCTAATTTCTCCCATTATTATTTTAATATTACATGGTGTTTTTATAATCTAATTTGTCTCATGTTATAGGAAGGGTGTCACTATTATAAAGCTACAATCAATTCTACCTTGTTCCAGAATGTTAGTCTTTACCATATGTTTCATGTGAATGTAAAATTGTGTTCCACAAGTTTCAATTCCATACATTCACCTCCATCCATGTTTTGGTTCCACTTCACCATAATTTTATCAAACTTTTAGCCTTGTCCTCATGGTCAACCTTGTCCATGTTCACTGTTTACATGTTGAATCACATGCGAGAAACATGTCTAATGTGCTCATGAAGTTGTATAAAGAATCTTCAAATGTTGAACATGCCATAAGATAAATAAAAAACAATTAGCAATATTAAAAGAGTTATAAAAACATACTATGCTAGGCATGCATAGTCACTCTCATAATCTACCATTAACACTCATCTACAGGTGTCATGAGGAAGTGTTCATATTGAATAGAGGGTGTTAACACTTGTTTCAAACTCTTTCAAGATGTGGAGAATTCATTTGAAGTTTTTGAGATGGATATTCACTCAAAATAAGTATAAATCAATACGTGTTACCCATGATCTATCCACTATTTGTATGCATTGAAAATCTATACCTACAGGTGGTACCTCAGGGTTATAAAGGCTCATGAATGGGGAATCTGAAACATGGTAAAGACATTTACAACCTTTAACAACAAATTAAATCATTAAAATATTGTTTTAAGTATGAAAGGGAAAAAATTGTATAAACCATGATCAAAGGGAAAATGACTGAGATTTAGGGTATCTTTCCCTAAAAGCATAAAACAAATCTCTTAGGGATTCTGACAATATCTTATAGCATAGTTGCAAGGAATTAAAATGCCTTTATATTAACAAATCCTTTAGTATATGAATATAAAAATAAATATACAAAATATATAAGGTAGATAATTATTGGAGGTGGGATTTTTCAAGATCCAAATATGCCTCTGAAACCACTAAAACTAGGTAGTAGTTTCTATAGGCTTTGGACTACAAAGTAACCATTATCACTTCAAAGATTAAATAAAACAAAACCTCATATTTAGAAGACCTTATGAAGTGAATGAGATATAATTGAGCATGGAATCCATAAATTTAAGATGATTATTGATGTTTCAAAGCCTAATATGCACTCCCAGTTTGTACATTATGTATATGTGACCTACAACACAGTATAAAACAATAGCCCAAAGTTGATGATCAATTGGTATTCTAGAACTTTAAAGAAGAACACTATTCAAACATGTATTTTTGTGACTTAAATAGGTTCCATGGAATTTTTAAAACATCAAACCCAAGTCTCAAGAAGCAAAATACACCTACAGCTACCTGTAGGTGGCTGTAGGTAGATAGTCAATGGAGATATTATGTCTAGGTAGTGTTTGAACCTAAACATGGTGAGGGAACAATTTCAAACTAATGAAAATTGAACTAAGAGTTTAGGGGGGAAACTCATTAAAGGTTTTTATAGACTATAAAAATCATAATGACCTATAATTCATTATGAAAAGAGGGAGATATAGTCATACGAGTTTGTTAAATAAGTAAACACAGTCACAGTCAAGGTAACACCTAGCTTGACAAGAAGGTAGTGTTTGAAGTGGTGTGATAATTATCTTAAAGTAACACTTAAAAGGAACATAATCATATTTTAAATCTTTAATCATGAAAATCACCATCTATAGGTCTTGAAATTCACTTACATTCAACTGTGTTGACTGAGACAGGCAATAAAGTCAGATTTAACACCTCAAGTTGTATTGTATAGACCTAATGTAAAAATTGGTATAACCATTTATAATTCACCATATAAATATTCAAGGGAGGGTCCTAAAAATTTTTATCAAGGGTAAAACTATTCAAGACACCTACAGGAGTCTTTTTGAGAAGGGACCAAAAACACAATCAGGGTAGTGGCACTCAGTCTTGATTAAACAGTTGAAGGGGGAAGTAAAAGGAAGGTTAAAGTAAGAGATAGATGATGGGAACCATAGATAAGTAAAATAATAAAATTTATAATCCTTTATTATATAAATCAACTAGATAAAAGGATTTTCATGATGCATAAATAGTCCATTTGGAAAATGCTCACACACAACCCTTACTTGAGTGATATATCTTAGAATTTGAGGCTTTTAGTTGGGAAAATGACCTAGTGCAGGGCTGATTTTTTGCGTATATCATCATAAAAACATTTATATGACCCTAAAATTTTCACTTTCATCTGAGGAATAGGGAATTACCCCCTATTTTGTCTTAGACAGGGATATTTCCCCTTGTGCATAGATAGCTAGGTTTTAAAAAGGGAGGTAGTAGGGTGAATTTGAGGTTATTTGGACATTTAAAATGGGTGTGTGGAGTTAAAATACATATATTATAATATATAATACAAATCATATAATGATTAATTTAAATAGAGTGATCTAAACCACAAGAGTTATAGTCAGTCTTGAGAGCAAGGATTAGGCCTAGGAGCCAAAAAGAGGGTCATTACTCCTACCTTGAGAGTACTGTTATAACTTGTTAAAACATTATTTTAGGGTGAAATAAAATGTGTTCATGCAATTTTGATTAAATTTAACCATCAAAAGGTCATTTTGTGATTCAAGGCCAATTCAAGCATACTAGGCATGGTGAAGCCTAGATCCTAAATGAGAGACATTTTGCATTTATAACATGGATTATGCATTAAAATTTATTAAAACATGTTTATGGGGTGGGTAAAGATGTGTTCAAGCCTTTTTATGTCAAATAAATCATCAAGAATCAATTTTTAATCTCAAAACCAACATCAAGCTTGTGGAAACAAAGAATCAAGCTCAAATAAGCAACTTCAAGCACTCATATCTTTCATGATGTTTTGAATGGGAATCCAAGGAATTTATATATGTTATAAGGGTCCATAAACACCATTTTTGTGAAATTTTATTAAAGTTTATACTTCTAAACTTTATGAACCAACCTTATGACCAAAATAGGCTTAAAACCCTACTAAACCCTCAACCAAGACCAGTTTACAAAATGAGAGTTGGATAGATATATAGATGGCACAATTCTAAAATTAATCCTATTTTAATTTTTAAAGGACTCCCTCAATCTACTTCAAATTCCAACTAGTTGTACAAAACTTTATGGCCATGGTACAAAATAGGGTTTTTCTCATTATTTTGGGCATTTTACAGGTTCTATAAGGATTCAATAGATGAAACAAATTTTGGGGGAAATTTTAGGAATTTTAATAAATTAATATGGTCATATTGTTATTTTAAAAAGTTTCTAAGTGTACAAATCATCTTCTTCATTTCAGCCAGTCAAAACTGGCATATTGGATAAACTAGTGAAAGGTGTGGAAACACTAAGGGAAAGTCATAATAAGATGTCCCTGATGATTCTAAGGCCATGGAGGGCCTTGACACATGTAATACATTTAATTTTACATATTTTCATGGAAAAAATATTCCTTTTTATAATCCAAGAGTGCAAGGTGCATGAAAGGAGTGTTTTCTAGACAACAGATGGTGATTGCTTCCTCTTAAGAGTTTCCAAATGAGCAGGTATGAAACCAATGCATGGATATAAATTAACTATTTACTTAAACTTCATTCCAATAGTTTTACCTTATCCTAATCATTAATGAGCTGTTTAAATAGGGTCAATCATGAGGGTAATTTTTTAAGCTAGTTTTGAAGAATTGTATGCAACTTTTCATGAGGGTTGTGACTTGAATTGACATTGTAGCTTCTAACCCTATATGGTTTTACCCATACCCTCTCCAAATTCACAAGTAACTCCTTGGATCAGCTTGAAAATTGTCCTTGTGGCCCTTGGAATTCTTTCTTATTCTCTCTCACACAAGCTCTATAAGAACTAGCCATTTTAGCATTGTATTGGATGCTCCACCTGAGTATGACAAAGTCCTGCTCATTTGTATACCTTTTTATCAATAAAATTACTAAGATTTACCTCTTCATGACTGTTCATAGTGTGATTTACTTTAATGTTGAATTTTCTTAGTGAATACTATTGATTCCTTAACTAGTTTTCACATTTTCTCACCTATTTATAGCTTCCTCTTGCAGGGCATGTGATGTGTTCTAGGAAATTTCAAAGTTTAATTGAGTTAGTCTCTTCATTAGTGCCATTCAAGGCCTCTTGTTTAGTCCTCCTAAATTTTTCCATTCATCTATAAACCCACAATGTAATGTTGATGCAATAAGACAAATTGGAGAGTGTATGTTTAGTTTGTCTTTGATTTCAAGTGTAATATGAATATGGTTGGATGTCATCAATATATTCAGTGTATTGCCTCTCTTAAGTTAGTTTGATTTCAGTTATCTCTCTCTTTTTTCACCCCCAAATTAGTAGTAGTTGTAATCATAATTGGCACATCAAGCAAGCTATCCCTATCTATAGACTCACCTCATTCCTTAGGCTACCCACAAGCCTAGAGGTGATTCCATTGTGCTACTTTGACAAGGAGAGATTTTCATCTCCTCAAAGGGTGCATATCTAAGTGATAACATCAACTTCAAGAGAGAATTTTCCAAGAGAACCTATCCAAGAAAATTAAAGAGTTAGAGTTAAGGATGAAGCTATTAAGTCAAGATGTGATGGAAGGTTTAGAACCAAAAGAAGATCATGTGACTAAACACATACCATCCACCCTTATTCAAGAGCTTCCTAAAGAGCCCCCTACATTTCACTCTCAATCTGATTTTGAGTTCTATGTGCCACCTCCACTAACTAGTTCTTCTTTCCTTCACCCTATCACCCTTTATCTTGATGGACTTATGGTATGGAAACCTAAAGAGGAATAATTGTGTGATAAGGAAAGAGAACTCTTGATTGAAGAAAACATACCATCTTGGTAGCCTCATTGGGCTAGGTCACATGATTTCAAGATGCCTAATCTTGGCATCACCATGAAGGATAAAGATATGGATAATCTTTCAACCCTTTAAGAAGACTCTACATCTGATCAAAAGGTTTTAGATGATCACTTCCAACATGAATATGAAAGTGTTATTGTGGATGGAGAACAATTTCAAGTCTTTCCCAAAGAGGTGGCAGTCCTAAAGGAATTTCGTGAGACCAAGGTGGAAGTTGTTACTCTTAAAGATGATATAATACCTCAACTTGATCTTGAAACAATATTAGATGCATTGGATATTGAATAAAATTAGCTTGGTGACATCATACATCAAGAAGTAAATATTGAAGAGGTAGTGGTTCAAGATGATAAAGAGAACAATAATGATTGGACACTACAAATGGAGTTCTTCCAAGGGTTTGAAGAGTTTTTACAATTTGAAAATCAAGTACATGTAAAGGTGAATAAGGAGGATTACATGGAGAATAAGGAAAAATATTATGAAGAATATTCAAATATCCTTGATGAGCTAGAAGATCTTGTAGCTGAGAGGAAGCCTAGCCTTATTGAGAGCACCATGGAAGTCAACAAGGAGGAAACCTTCATTGGTTCTTCCATCACTTTGAAATATGTCATGTATGGTCATGGGAAAGTTATTAATAATATATTGGATGAATTTTTTGAAATCATTGAATCAAGATATACTCCTCTTTAAAGAGGCTATGATCTGATCAAAAATGGAGAAGGCAGTATTGGTGCTCAAGTATGCAAAGGAAAAGTAATATTTTAAATATGTGCTTTCAAGAAGAATATAATTTTAATGATGAAATGTTTAAAGTCATAAATATGGGTTATCATAATATTAATTAATTGGGATAAACACATCAAATCTTGAAGGATGAAAAAAGCTCTTATTGGCCTTAATTTCCAAAGAACATGAGACCAATCCTCTTGAAGCTATACCTACTAAAGAGACACAATTTGATGATGAGATGAAGAGTGGGAAATAGTATGAAGTAGATGAACATGTCCAAAAGTAATATATCTAAATTTGAGATCCATTTTAATATGATCTACTTGAGAGTAAGTCAAGTGAAGTACTAAGGAATAGGTATGATCTACAAAGCATCCATTTCAAGGAGAAACATGCTTGGCACTATGTTTCATCTCACCATGAAGATGATTCAAGAGGTTTTCCTATTGATCCTATAATTTAGGTATTCTTAGTCTATAGTTTTCATATTATTTTACTATTTTATTCCCCTAAGTGCCTTGAGCACATGTGTGTGTGTGTGTTGTTAGTTTGTTGTCTTATTTTACATGTGTCTTTGCTTTGAGTGGTTAAGGTAATTAATGGTCTTGTATTTATGATAAATGGTAAAAGTTTTCCTTATTTGTCTCAAAACTTATATGATTATATAATCCCAATGGACTAATAAGGCTATTGGTATAGTTAGTATAACAGGCATACTACCCCTATGAGTCACCATTTTGTTGACCAAATTTGACTTATAGGTCAAATTAGGGCACCCATAGGTAAAACCATGAGTTTTATATGTTTTATGGGGTATAATATGTTTTAATAGGGTTTATTATATGTCATTTGGTGTCATTTCATGTTATACTAACCTTGGTCATTAGTTTTTAAGTCCTTATAGCATTTTTGGGTCATTTTGAGGTTAAAAAGCATGAATTTTATGAGTTGTACAAGATTATTGGGAAATGTGAAGGTTAAAAAAGGTAATGTCACATGAAATTTGTCTTATTATGTCTTAATAAATTATTGGTAACTTAAAGTGGTACGTTCTTCAATCAAAAGGGTAGTTTTCTTAGGAAAAAAGGAGACTTTGACACTTGTCTAACTCCTTGGGAGGTCTGGCATGTGGGAAAGGATCACACAATTCCTCTTCACCTTCCAAAAAATTAGATCCATGTTTTTCTTGATATTTAAGTTCAATTTATTTCTCAGAAACATTCTACTCCCTTTTTACCCTTCTTAGCAAGTAGAAGTGACCTACAAGGTTTTGCTTGGTATGAATAGATCAAGAAGTTTTAGGGAAAATCATTTTGGGAGGTAGTTTAAAAATTAGATAAATTAATTTACATATGATGAGTTTGAAAAATGTTTTCCTATTATTCATGAACCATCATAATGAATTTAACCTTTCAAATCTACCTTCTAATCTATGTACCCTAAAGGTTTTGCCCTGGTTTGAGAAGATCCATACAATCCACTTGCTTACATTGGTTATAGATGATTTTGAATATGTCTTCTCATGCATCCCATTATTTTTTTCATGTTTCATGGTGTTTAGATAATAAATGTAGCTCACTTTGAAAGAACGTGTCACCATGTGCAGTTTCAATCAATTTTCCACTTGCAAGAATTTGAATTCCATATAGAGGATTTTATGTGAATTAGATATGGTGCCTTTACATGTATTAATTCCCTATTGAATAAATCATTTCCATTTTTGGCCTCACAATTCCATGTTTGGATCAAACTCTCAATCCATTATCATACTTACAGTTAATTTTTTGCCTGCCACTCAATTACAGTCATGTTTTGGAACTCTAATCATGATTATAGATGAACAATGGAAACTATAAATTGTGTTTGATATGTTATTGTCTATGAATATTCAGTTTCATCTTTTCAAATATCAAAAATAAGTCTATGATGGTAGTCATGTGTAGCTTATACAGTTTGGAAGCCATTGATGCCCATATATAGGTGTCTCATGAAAGTCAATCATGTTAAAGAGGATATTTTAAGATAATTAGGGTATTGATTATCAGAGTAGTACTTTTTGAGGTCTTGATATGAATATGAAACTAATATAGGTCACAAAATAGGAAAATTACCCATTATTTCAACTTTACTACCTGTATGAAAAAGGGCCACCTACAGGTGATACTAATAGAGGACTGAGAATGCACATATGGGAGTGTTGAAATAATTTGTAATTCTCCTTGAATTCTTGAAATATTAAAGAGATCATTATAATGCATGTTTGGTATGTTAGGTGGGTAGATAAAGAGTGAATAATCCTTTTATCATTCAATGACTGAGTTTTGAGACACAGTGCCTAAAAATTGAAAATAGAGGTCCTAGGAGTTGTTGTAGGCCTCTTACAACATGTCTGCATAGGGTATTAAGACATATAAGTGGATAAATATGATATATTTTATAATATATATGAGTCATTCCAAACATGAAGTTAATAATATTGATGGAGGGTGATGATTGTGAGGTCCATAGTTATTTACAAACCACTGAAGCCAGACAGTAATGTTTACAAGTTTTGAAGATATTAGATGACCTTAACACTTTAAAGTTTTGATGAATCATAATTCATGGTTTGAATGGATTTAGTTATTTAAATTAAAAATAATAAACATAAATATCATTAGTATAGAGATGATACCCTATTTTTTCAACTCCCAGGCCACCTACAACCCATACCATTACCTGAAAAGTGTGCACTTACAGTCAGAAATGAGGAAGTGAACTAAACTTGATGTCTTGGAAGGGTTTTAGTTCATCTAATATAAATTTATTCATGATTATATATTTCATCCCCCCCCAAATCTATAAGGAGAGTCTATCTATGCCATGCCTAAGCCAAAGTTGCACTTCAATACACCTACATCAGGGGGGTCCCAATCATGGCAAGAAGAGACTCTGTTAGGAGTCCAAAGATCATAAAAGTGAATTAAATATGTGAGAGATTTAATTTGGTTCTCATTATTCATAAATATCCTCTAAACATCATGAAAAAACTCATTTGAGCAAAGTAGCCTACAAGAAGGCTTAAAGGACTGGGGTGTCTTAGTTATTCAAAGGAGGACCAAATTTATGAGCTCAAGGTTACATATGAAGAGTGAAAAGGAGGATAAGGTGATTCAATTAACATAAGGTCACCTTATTCAAGGACATTATTACTTACATAAACCTTTTAATGTATGATTAAACCTACAAAGGTTTCTTAAACCCCTGTATACAGCTACAAGTATGTGTAATCATGATAAAGATAATGAGCAAATATGATGTAAAGATAGTGTTTGAACTTATACAGGGTGAACAAACAAGTTCAAACCAATGAAGAATTACCTAAGGTATTAAGTGGAAACTCATTCAAGGTTTTTATAGACTCTAATGAGTAAGAACACCTATAGGTCATTGTTGAAAGGAGGAAACACAGTTAGGTAGGGGTTACAGGTAGTCCTAATCAGTGAGAGTGCAAAGAGAGTATAAAGAATATGTTATAGGTTTTGGAAGTAAGTGAGATTTTAAATCCATTAATTTTAGTTATTATAGTCTCCTATACATTTCATTATGTATATAAAATAGGCAAGTAGACTTAAGAATGTAGTTCATAGTCCATATCAACAAACATTACACAGTTTACCTATATATAGTTTTCTTTAGGTTTTCCACAAGTTGGAAGGGTAAGAGACCTATCCAAGGTATGAAAATTTGTATATATCATGATTAATATTTTGGGTAAGCTCATATAATGGTTATTTTTCCTTGGAGAATAGGGTAAGTACCCCCTATTTTATCTTAGATAGGGGGTTCTTTCCCTCATACACAAACCTTGCAGATTTGGAAAGTTGGAGCCAAAAATGGACCAAAAGATAAAGAGACTCTTTAAGAAGGTTTTTAGAGTTTAATAACACCTATATCATCATATAAAACCAATCACATGAGAGATAAACTAAATAGGGTATTCTATGCTCATAAAGTTACAGATAGGCCTAATGGACATAGTGAGGCCTAGTGCCCAAATGAAGGGTCACTTACACTTCTAGACCAAAGCATGGTCTACACATTGTTGAAAATTTTTGATGATATCATCATAGAATTTCATGATCCATTGGTAATCAAGTAAAACTATTAAAGGTCATTTTGAGCTCTAGGTTGTAGTCACGATTATGAGTAGGGTTTTGGCATTGACCCTAAATGGATTGTCACCTTCAATTTCAACATGGAATGACAATTTAAAAATATATGATAATGTTCATGAGGTCTCAAAATATGTTTTAAAGCTTCAAACATTCAAAATAAACCTTGGAGAAGCCATTTTGGGCTCAGAAACCCACTAGGCCTATTGGAATAAGGGAAACAAGCTCGATAGCCTAGTTTGAGATGCTCATATCTTTCAAAAGGAATTACATGGTTTACCAAGGAGTTTATAGGTGTTATCAGGGCCCTAAATATCATCATTGTAAAAAAAAATTTAGGTTGAATGTCAAATATTTATGAATAAAGCTTAAGAGTCAAAACTACTTAGAAACCCTTGCTAAACCCTTACAAGGACCCAATAGAGAAAATGGAGTTCGATAGATATCCAAATGTAATATTTTTCTCATTAAAACTATTATAATTTTTATAGGTCTCACTCATTATCCCTCCCAGACTTTTTTTTGTACAGACTTGTATGGATGGGGTGCAAAATAGGGTTTTCTTGACCATTTTTTGTGTTGTGTAGGCTACAAGAGGAGTTTGAAGGTGAAATAAAGCTTGGAGAAAAGTTATAGAATTTTTATAACTCCTTATGGTCATTTAATTTCAATGAAAACTCCTAAGTTTTGAAACCATGTGCTTCATCTTAGCCAGTCAAAATTGGCATATTGGACAAGCTAGTGAAAGGTGTGAAAACTTTAAGAGGGTGTCTTTTTAAGGTGTCCTTGATGATTATAAGGCCATGAAGGGCCTTGAAAATTGTCATAAACTCCCTCTAATATATTTTTCTAGGAAAATAATGCCTTTTTGGAATCCAAGTGTGTAGGGTGCATGAAAGAGGGGTTTTTTGGAATGTAGATGATGATAGTTCCTTTTCAGGTGATTCTAGAGGACTAATTGTTGGTTCCCAGTTGTACACCTCATATGTTCAAATTTGAAAATTTAAAAAAATTGAAAACAAAGATGATAAACCCATGAATATATCATTATATCCAGGGAAAGGTTTAGCATCAATAAAGAACTAAACACAGATAATGACTGAGACACCCCTATAAAGGGTATGGTTAGATCCATGCTAATTTTGGATCTACTTGAACCAAGGTGAGAGGACCTATGGAGTAGCTTGATCACATGGAGAGATTCTTCAATTCAATCTCCATGGGGATTCTTGGCACATAAGGGTAATATGACCCAAGCATAACTAAGTATATACACTTCACGCGTAAGGGTTATCACATGAAGTGCATAAATTCTCTAAGTCATATACAAGCTAATAAATATAGATGAAAGGATAGGTATAGTCTTCAACTTATGAAATATTCAATAGAAAAAACAAGACAAGAAATTGTAGCTTGAAGAATTTAAGTACAAAAATTTCAAATACATTCCAAATACGCAATATCTCATGCATTTGTGATACAAGTAACACTTATAATATGCAAATGGTGTGTTAAATATAGGGTGAGACAAGGTGGGTTGACTTAGATAAATATATGGATGGGTGATGGATGAGAGAGGAGAAACTCATTGAGCTATTACATCACTTCCACAAATAAACATCTAGAATCTTCAAAAACAAATCGAGTGAAACAATACTTTGTAGTTTCTTGAAAGAATCACAAGCAATGCTACAAGTGATTACTCAAGAGATCTTTATTAATAAATCCACAAGCCTAGGACTACCCCTAAGATACTATTAATACTTCATTCTAAATTCTATAACTGAAAGGATTTTATAATCTCAACACATTTCCCAAATGACCACCATAAAAGGAAAGCACGAGATCACCAATATATCAAGAACCCAAGATAAAGCATTAGATTTCAACAACAAGAGAGAGCAAAAAACTACAAATATATTTCATTATCCAACTAAATCTTAAATACATATAGCATGTGGCAAAAATTCTACAACATGTACACTATGTAAATCATCCTTGTAACAAGGGAACATTTCAAATATGATCTTAAAGCTTGTCAATGGTTTTACACAAGAAACCAACTTAACATCAAGAGATTACACATAAAGAGTTTTTCTAAAGTGATAGCTCTTTTCTCCAAAAAAATTGATTGACCAACCTTTGTAAAGGAACAAACCTCCTTTACTTATACAATTTCAAAACACTACATGGCATATTCCAATGAGTTACTCCATCTAAGAAGAAATCACTTTCGGGTCTAGAGCTCAACAGTTGTAACAAAAAGATTCCTAGGATAAGAAACATGCCCCGATGAAAAAGATATGCATGATACCTCATCCTGGTGGGATGCTCTCCACCTACAACATAAAGCATACCTCAGTAAAGGTCAAAACAAAACTTTGCTCACTCACATAACTACTAAAAAATGTCCCTTTCTTCAAAATGAATAAAATATTCCTATAAGGGATGTGCCAACCAACCAAAAATAAAAAAGAATGATTAGCTCACACAATAGAATCAATGTTGGTCACCAAGCCCTACACCATCCTATTCTTGTAAGCAATGAAATTTTCAATCATTATGGTGAGAACTTTCTTGTTGGGGCCCAATTGGTATTTGAATTTGATGTTGTATTCCTTCAACCAATTGGTCGCCCTCTAGATTATTTCTTGATTCTTCTCAACCAATGCCTTTAACTGTTCATATGATTTTTCAAGTTGTACCAAATCCCTTATTTTATGGCCATCAAAGCTTCCATGAAGTGCATCAACAAGACTCTCTAGGGTACCTTCTATCAATTCCTTTGTCATTTCAACTACACCGTCAAGTTTCACCATTCCCCTCAAGGTGGCCTCAATTTCCATCCTAAAAATCCTAAGAGACTGCTCTTCTCCTTTGATATCAAAGGTGTCATTCTTAAGCATTGCCAACTTATGTTTTATGGCTAGTTGGAATTCTTTGAGCATTGTAGGATCATCTAAGGTGATGACATTTTTTGCAGTTAAGGTATCCCTACCCTTACTACACAATTCATCCATCTTGGGTTGAAGTTCTTCTTAGATCTTGATATCATTATCATAGACCAATGCTAAGGATTTTTATTCCTCTTGCTTATCCATGGAATTGTTGAGCCATCCCAATGTTGCATTGATGGCCTCATTTTTTCGGTCCATCAAGTCTTTCTTCCACTCTTTCATCACCTATCCTATGTTTTTTAAGTCTTCACCAAGGCCAAAATCAAGTGTATCCCAAGAGGAAATGGGTGGAACTGGGGATATGTTGGCCATTAGAAGCACTGATTTAGGCTCACTTAGTAACTTTTTCAAGTACTAGATCATCACCTAGTTCTGCCTCTTAAGCTCATCTATTAATGCTTTATCCTTGTCCATTCAATGAGCCACCATGATCACCATAACCTGCGAGCTCTGCTTGATCTCATTTCTTAAAGGCTCCCCTAGATTCATATATATATATATATATATATATACATCCCTCCACAAGGAACTATAAAGAAGGATGTTCCCCTTGAAATTTACTCAGTATATGTATATGTATGTATATATATACTATGTTACTCATTATATGTATATGTATATGTATATATATATATATATATATATATACTGAGTAAATTTCAAGGGGAATGTCCTTATTTATCATGCCTTGTGGAGGGATGACTATTTCGTATACCCTCTCCCCATCATTGGCAAAGGTAGTCCAAGAAAGTGCCCTAACCTTCTAGTGAGGTTTTGCTTTGTATGCTTGAGAAATACTCATCACATCTATATCTCCGAATTTGATCTCAATGTTATGTTTCTCCTTGACTTATTCTTCAACCCATATCAAGGGCTTGGTCTAAAAACCCATTGGAGTTGTGGACCTAGAGACCGGTATAGGAGCACTAAAAGGTGGTGTTACTAGAATGTTGACTAGAGGCAGCTTGATGGGAGTCAGTTGTGTACCTAATATTATCTACTCTAAATCCTCTTCACCCTCTAAATTGAGTTCTTTCTATTCATCTCCTTGCTCTCCCTCCTTACTTGGCTCAACTTATTTTAAGACCTTAACAATTGATCCATATTGCTTTTGGGACTCCAATAATAGTCTATAAATGACACTCCCCTATCTTACAAGCTGAATAGGTGGTCCTGCCTCTAGCTTGTATTATGTAATTATTTGGGTAATTTAGGAGGAAGGCATAGTGTCCTCATTAGTTACACCAACCTCTTGAACCTCACCTCCTGCCTCATGCCCTGATGGTTGGGTGGATGCATCTTGGATAGAAACTCCTATGCCCAAGAAGATAGTTCCTTCCTTTTGTGGAGCTTCAGCCTGCATGACTACTTTGAGACCTACTTGTGTCACATCCTTAAAGGATAAAGGGTCATCTAAGGTTAACAATATTCCCTCTTCACCTTTATCTTCTCCTCCTAAGGGTGTTTGTGATCCAGACAATCCCATTACTAGAAATTTGACCAGAGTCAGTGACCTTTCCCTTGGGGTTCTTTGTCTTGTCTTCACTGAAGGAGGAGTAAAATCCCTTGGCCACTTCAAAATATCTACAATTGGCCTATCATCATCTAAATATTCTTCATCATTTTTATCCTTTAGAGATTAGGTGTCTGAGAATTCTTCTCCTAAGGATTCTATGACTTTAGTTTGAGAGGGAAAAACTGGACGTACGACCTCTTTCCTCTTACAAGGAATTATAGGTAGATGTTGTAGCACTTTCTTCATCCTTTTAGCTCTCAATTGATCCACTTGTTCCTCCCTTCCCCTTTTCCTTATGTACAAATTTGGAGATGGGATGGGATCCAATGATTTCTCGAGTTAGGGGGCTAATGGATAAGTTGGTCCAGACAAAGTGGCAGGATCTCCCTTAGCAATGACTGTAATAAGATAAGCACTTGTAATCCACATTTCCCTTTAGGCAATTTGAGTCCAAGTTTTAGCCAAGTTAGTCAATTTTATGAAAGATAGTCCAGTCTTGGATTATGTTGCTATAATCTCATCAACATTGATTAGCTTGGTAAAATTGGTATCACCTATTAGCTTCTTCCCCTTGCCTCTAGCCACTACTTGAGGGCCCACTAAATGTCAAGTGTAGGGGATAGAACTTAATTGATCTCCCAAACAATCCTAATCTCCTTGAGGGTGGGGGTGTCATGTGTATTGAGGTCCACACCTCAGGACTTCAACCACTCAAAAGTCTTTTTCATTATAGGATACACCATCCATATAATTAAATCATTATCCATAACTATGAAGTATGATTGGGCTATAGGTCACATCTATATATTATTATCATTGTACACTATTAACACTATAGCTTCATCATCCACCACATCCTCAAGAATAGGGACAATACATGATGATTGCCTAAATGGTGAGCTAGAGGTAATCAATTTTCCTTACCTGTTCCTCAGTTATGCAATTCAACCAGATGTCCTCATAATGTCCTTGGTGAATGGATGTACTTTTAGTGGTGTTAACCAACCACCTTATTTCATAGTTGGGTTGAGGAGGCATTTCACCCATTTGAAAATATCCCATTTCTTGTTCTAAACATTTTACTCTGACTAGAGTAGGACATGTGTAGTATCCTATCTGTCTAGAGAACTTGAAGGGGTTGTTTATCTTCTTTGCCACAATTATATCATGTGGGGGAACCATCTGTCTACACAATTTCAAGAGTGTCACCTTGTCATCAACATACCTAGGTAACCCTCATGGTGCCCCAAAATAACCACTCACCTGGATGTATGTGAAGGTGAAGAATTGAATGTATACTACACCTAACCTATTGATCACCTCCCTGGCCATCATAATCAATTTTTAAGGTCCTTAAAGGATAGAAGACACTTATCATAGAATTGAAAAATTATTTATAGACCTTGGCCTAGATATTGTTGAAGACTTTCAAAGTCATTTCAAGATACAATTCATAAATTCTAAGGCTAAAGGGATTCTTAGTGAGCTTCGAGAAGTCTTTGTTATGTATTAGGCTATACATGAGGTATGAAGACATGTAAAAAGTATCCTCAAATACATCCTTAGAAGATATGGCCACTTGTAATTGCATTATCTAGTTGTATAAGTTGTCACTCAGGATTGAAGCTCAATCTAGTTACTTCTTTCCCTCCAATACATAAATGAGGATGGAAAACATCCACAACTCAAACTTCTCCACTGTGGGTACCCTAAAAATTCTAGCAGCCATAGAAATTACATATCTTGGTATCTCTTTAAACTATGTTAACTTAAGATTCCTAGTCAACCTAGAAACTTTAGTTCTCTTCTTGGTGAGCTAGTAAGTGTTCACAAAATCCCAAATAAGGATATCATTCTCAACTACATATGCTTGACATTACTCCATTGTTAAAATAATTCCCTTAGGTTGTGGTGGTATCCAAATCATGGCACTAAGATCTTGAGGGGATAATTAATAGACAACTGTTGGCTCCCATTGAGTATAGTCCTTATATCCTCATGATATACCTTTGTGCATGTGATGAGCAGCTTTGGGTATGGGGATGTTAGTGAAAAAACTACTGCATGAACCATATAAATCATACCCAAATTGGATACGACCTTAGGGGGATCAATTTTCTACAAAAGATTGATTAGGGGAGAAAAATCGAAAACTTGGACATTAGTGTCCCTAATCCCATCAATAATTGAGGTAATGTTACTTTTTATAGGGATAGAAGAAGAAGCCATCCTAACTTGACCAACATGGCATTGTTTTCCTTCAAGCTAAAGCATATCCCTTTCTAGTGGATAACTCTATAATTCTCTTAAACTTCACCCTCAAAGCACTAATTTAACAACCCAAAGAATATTTACTTGTAATCACACTAAAAATCATACAACCTGAGCAAGAAATCACTGGAAAATATGACAATACTTGTTATTCTCATTTTTTGCCACTCTAGATTGCAAATCACTTTGAGAAGACATATGTGAGCTTCAATTGCAAAAGGTGGATTAGAATGAAAGAAATTACATACTTATAGTCATCCTCTTTTGAAATTAGGGTTAGCAATTAGGCCTTAGAGTGGAATAGCTAATCCTCAACTACCACATTAAGGTCTCCAAGCATTTTCAAAATAAAAGGAGGGAAACTTAAGGGTGATTCCCTTTCTATCCAACTAATTTTACTTGTGATGTGTGGCATCATACAAGCAAAAATCCTCATTTGACACCTAGAAAGTCTTAAGAACCCTTTTACCTCCTCACCTCTCATATCCTTAGTGAGGAGATGCCACATGCCCCAAATTTTCCTTTGGGATGAATAATTTTGATACATGTCAAAAATTAGGGTACTCAAGGAACTAGGTACATTTTCAATGTCTTGCCCCTTTTTTTAGAAGAGGCATTCCTCAAAAAGGGCATGATAACTAAAATTCCTAAAAGAAATGCCACATGGCATGATATGAAGAGTTTAGGCTTCAAAATCTATCTACACCTTTGCCAGCAAGAACATGAGCATGATAATTTTGAAAAGAAACTTAAACTAAAACATTAAGAGATGCTACCACATGTCCATCATTGATGCTTACAAGGACCTTCAGCTAAATTTTACCTTTGTACCACTAACCAACCTAAGGAGGAGTGTAATTTTCTTCCATCACCTAAAGAGACTTCATTTATTTATGAGATCATATGATCAAATGGGAACTTTGGGGGAACCCTTTGGGGAGTGGCCCTTGAAATTTCCTATGAGTGCCCTCTGAAAGTCAAATATATCCTTCAAAAATTTTGTCAAGGGCACATGCCCCATAGAGTTGCCTTTTAGAATTTGTAAAGCGATCTCCCAAAATTTCAAAAGTGCCCCTTCAAGAGACTTGAAAGTGTCATATACCCATCTAAATTATCCTTTAGAACTTGTGAAAGTGTCCCCCAATATTCTTGGAAAGTTTCCCCCACTAGCATAAATATCCTTCAAAAAATTTGTGAAGGCAAAGTGACCCTCTTGGAACCTTGAAAAGTGCCTTAGCTAAAGTGAGCAATTTTTTTGAGGTTTTTTTACAAGCAAGACACTTGAAGGGTAAGCACCCTTTGGATTTCTTGCCACAGAAAAAAAGTCCGAAATGATTAAGACTTAGCATCTTTTCAAAAACAAATAATTTCTTTGGAACTTTTGTAGTAGATAAAATCTCTGATGAAAATAAGTCCAAAGATAAAAATTCTAACAAACTATTTTCACTAGGCATTGTGTTTATTACAAAAGGCCCAAAAATTCTAAGGGATAAACACTCTCACTAAGAAAAGACAACATATAGACAACCTATCCATGGACACTAACTTCAGTACTCAACATGGTTTAAAATTTCTAGCATTCTAGATTGGCAAGGGCCCAACTACTCCAATACAAATTTGGGCACTAACATTAGCTCTCACTCGGGGATGCATACCCCTCTGAGTGTATGAAGAACGATAGAAAACAAGACTAGGTGCCAATCCATTAGGTCATAGAGTTAGGATTGAGAAAATTATACTAAAAATAAGAGCCCAAAAAAATTCACAACAAAGGCCAAGAGGGAAAATAAAGGAAAACCATCACATGACAAAAAGGAACTGTACAAACAAATAACAAAATGGGACAACCAAAAAAACACTATACAATATGATACATAGTTACAGATGGACTTAATCTAGGAAGTGTTTTAGATGCTTTCCATTGATAGGCAACTCTAATATTTCTCCATCCATATCTCTTAAGAAGAATGTGTGCCACCCAATCCTTCAGTCGATTGAGTAAGGGCCCATCCAACAAACATGAAACTTGTTGTGCTTACCCTTCTCCTCATGCTTGTTATCCCAAAGTAGAACTAGATCACCCACATGAAAATATCTAAGGGTGACCTTTCTATCAAATATTTACTTTAACTTTTCCTTGAACATAGGGGTTTCTCATGGGCTAATCTACATGACTCATCCAATTCCAAGATCTGGTTCAATCTTTCTTCATAGTGGTTCATGTGTTCATCTTCCTTAAGTTGCTACATTAGATTATAGGTAGAAAGTTACAAATTGATGGGAAAAATTCTTGAGTTCCATAAATAAACTCAAAAGGGCTCTTCATATGGTTCTTTTAGGAGTAATCCTATTGGCCCATAAGGCAAATTTCAAATGCTCACCCCACTTCTTCTTATTGACCTCCAATGTTCTTTTGGTAATCTTAAGCAAGTTTTTGTTAGTCAATTCCACTTTCCCATTCCCTTGAGGATTGTAATTAAAGGCATAAGTGAGTTGAATCCCATAATATTTGCACATAAAATCTAGAGGATTGGCTTTAAAACTCATTGAATTATCAATAATGATATTGATTGGCACACTAAACCTATAGATAACATGATTCAATAGAAATTCCATCACAACCTGATGGGTTACCTTCTTAGTGGGGATTGCTTCCACCCACTTGGTGAAATAATCAGTCATAACCAATATCCACTTATGCCCAACACATGTAGCATCTCTAGCCTCACCTATGAATTCCATACCCCATTTCCTAAACAAGGCTTCAACAGTAACTGATTGCAAAGGGAGAGAGCCAGATGCCTTCAACCTTCCTACAAAGTGTCGACACTTTTTACATCACCTAACAACTTGAGTAACATCTTTGAATAATGATGGACACCAATAACTCACTCTAAGAATTTGTTGAATAGTAACCTTAGATGAAAAATGGCCACCACACACTCCACTATGAAAATCATTAATCAGGCCATCAACCTGGTCTTCTAATACACACTTCAGAAGGACCCCATCAAGATTTCTCCATGTTGATCCACTATCAATCAAGAGGTACTTCTGGGAGATTAACTTGAGAGTTATTCTCTAATTTTTGTCTAATTTGGGAGGACAAGACATACTCCATAAGTAATAAATAATGTCCTTATACCATTGGGATGCACTAAACTGATCCAAAGTTCTACTGGTGTTGGTAACAATATTGTTCACTTCAACCACTTCTAAATTTACCTTAGCCATAAGCCTAACCAGTCCAATTCCTTGTACCAATTTACCAGTTTGGATGTCTATATCATATTATTATAACTTGTTTACCCACCTACACCTTTTACTAGAAGGGTTAATCTGAGTCAAGATATCCTTCACCATAGTGTGAGGGATATAAGAGATAATATTCAAACTCAAGACATAAGCTCTAAATGTTTTAACCACCTTTATCAAAATGAAAGCTTGTTTCTCCATGAGGGTGAAATTCAAATCTGACCCTTGCATAGCTTTGTTGAAGAAAGCTATATGTTTCTCATGACCATCATCATTCTTTTACAATAAAACAATAGCAATGGTATGGGTTGACACAAAGGAGAAAATATAGAATGACTTGGTGTAATTAGGACTGGTTAAAATAGGAGTAGACTTCAAGGCCCCTTTGACATCATTGAATTCTTGTATAGCCCTTTCATTCCACTTAATCATTTGATCCTTCTTCAACATAGAAGTAATAGGCAGGGTGATTTCTACAAAGTTAGAGAGAAACTTGTTACAAAATTTGTCCAAAGAAAGATTGAATTCATTTCTTGGACTATGGGATGGGCACTTTGTCAATGGCCTCAACTCTTTCGGGATAAATCATAACACCCTACTTGGACACTATATGTCTTAGTAACTTAGCCTTTTGAACTCCAAAATGACACTTCTTAGGATTGAGGGAGATACCAAACTCCTTGCATCTAATCAATACCTTTTTCAAGTGTTTCAAGCGCTCATCCCTTCTCTTGGAGTAGATAGTGACATCATCTTGATACATATCAATAAAATGATCAATCATCCTTACAAAAGCAACATCCATGGCATGCTAAAACATTGCACCAAAATTCATTAGCCTAAAAAGAATTCTCATATACACATAGGTGCCCCATGGTATGGTGAATGCAGTTTTAGACCTCTCAGATTATTTGACCACAACCTAATTATAGCCAGAGAAACCATCCAAGGTAGATAGCATTTCAGATCCAATAACATTCTAAAATAGATTATCCATGTTGGGAAGGGGATAGTTATCTTTTAGGGAGGCTTTATTTAGATTATGAAAATCCACATAGAGGAGGATATCACCGTTCTTCTTACACATAGGGACCAAATTATCCACCCAAGATGAGTACCTAATAGGTTGAATAATACCACCATCCCTTAACTTCTTTAATTCATCACACATCTTGGTGGCCATGATGGGATTGATAGGCCTCTACTTTTGCCTAAATAGCTTATTGTCAGACTGTAATGGGATGACATATTAAAATAAGTCCTCCCTATACCTTTTAATCTCCAAGTAAGACCACGCCAGGTAGTCCCAATACTTTCTTAGCAGTTGTATATAATCTATTTTCTCTTCGATGCTAAGACAAGTACCTAGGTATACTTTTCTTAGATTCCTAGGGGAACCCAAATCAAATTTAGTGACATCCCTTAAGATAAAATCTCCCTTTGACCTCACTCTATCTGCTCCATCAAAGGATGCCTCTAAGCTAACATATCCCCTAGGGATAGTGTTTGTTTTGAGTTGAATGACCTCTTTCCAAAATAAAGTGTCTTTTCCATCACAAGTTTGAACCATAGATTCTAGGTCCACAAGCTAACCATGAAACTTTGCTTCACAATTCAAAAACCTTTTGATTTGGTCATCTTCATCAAATACCTACCAGTGATAAATTTTATTTGGGATCAAGGGCCTAGCAAGCACCTCCATCTAGCATTGACAACATGGGCTAATGCTTGAAATATAAAATTGAGCTCCTACCTTATCAAATTTATCCACCTCTTAGTTGAACTCCCTATCATGAAAAGAGATGTTGAATGCATTAAAGCCTTCAATTAAATCCCATACAACATTTCAGTACTATCTTAACCTTTTAAAATTGGTAGCATATTCATTATGGATCTATTTCACCACTAATTTTGAGTCCCATTTGATAGGGAGACACTTGATCTCGTGTTTACATGCAACCCTTAGACCAAGTAGAAGTGCTTCATATTTAGTAACATTATGAGTAAAATTGAAATCAAGGTGAAATGAAAAAGTACCTCCTTTCATTAGGATCATTTAAGATTACTTCATCCCTATTCTCAACACTAGAGTAGGCCCCATAAAAAAATAATTCCCAAATAAAAACCTTTGTATTAGGTTGTGCATCCATGATAATAAACTACTCATTCACCTCAATATTACTAAAAAAACACATAACTTTACATCGGTGTATATTACTTCATTCAAAGAATGATTTGGATCTTTAACTATATGTGGCATCTTAGGCTCCATATGAAGTTTGACCATATTACCTTCTAAGGGAATGGTATCATAGGAAATGTCCATCTACACACTTCCTCCCATATTGGTAGCCCACTTTTGTGATAGAAACATTCCCCACTTGGGAGGGAAATCTATAACTACCACATCCACATTCAAAAACTTACCTGGGTGAGCCACCAATTACACAACTAGCCCTTTGACCTACCCCACAATTGGCACTTCTCTTGAATCCATAGCATAACACTTGACAAAAATAGAGGTTATTTTTACATTGAGTTCATTAAATACACATAAAGGAATAACATTACAAGATGCATTAGAATCAAACATGCAATTGTGGACAATCATACCATTGATCATCAATGTTGTATAAAATGGCTCCACATCAACTGACTCTCCATCAAGGCAATCCATAGATAGACTTCAGGAGAAGGCTCATAAATATCCTCTAACTTTTTATCTTCTAATATCACTTGGGAAAATTCAAATTCATTAGTAGTTTATCCATTGCCAAACTCCAAATATTCAAAAGCTCACATCCTATGTTCAAGGATCTGCAACAACTCAATGAGTGGAATAGTGATCTTTATTTGACTCAAAAATTGAGCCATATCACATACAGTATACTAGGGAAGAGGCATGTTTTGTGGGAGGGTGGTGATATTTTCAGTAGGGATATGCTTATAAAATACATGACATGGATTAGGTTGAGGGGGATGATTATTTTTTATGGTAATTTTTAATGGTGGGTTCTACTTAGTCTCATTAGTACCCTTGAGGACACTGGATAACACAAGCATCGTATTGTTCTTAGTAAGAACTTCTCTAGGTCTACTAGCTTGAGCAATAGGTGCCCTCTTAGAGGTGTCTAGAACCACCAAAAATTTATTTTCTTCCTTGCTTGTATCCCTTACCCTTGGGTCATTAGGAGCAGTGCCTTGAGGGGTAGAACCTACATACCTAATTCTCAATTTATTCTTACTTCTCTAGGAAATTATTGCATTAATAAAGAGTCTTAAGTCCTCCTCTGATGGTTTACCTTCTAGATATTTCTTGATCATCATATAGCACAGATGATCAAAATCATGCACAAGCAACTCATATGCCTATGCTACATTTATATCGCATGCAAGATCAAAGGTAGGGACACATTCCAACTCAATAGAACCACATAGTTCACTAGCCATGGTGTCAATAAGAATTCTTATAGGATCCACTATCTCAACCTGAAGACTATGAAAATCAAACATGAAAACCTCAGAATTAGATGATGCATTCTCTAATTCATCTAGTTCTTGATCCACTACCTCAACAACATCATAGGTAGGTGGGGTAGGAATCACCTTTCACACAAATCAATGTCTATATTATATCTCACAACATTAACCTTAACATCTAGGGGATTTGGCATTTCCCTCCCCACATTCCTACCTTGGTTCTTTTCTAACCTATATTCATGTGCAGGTCTCTTTCCTTTGTCATTCTCTCGATTATGGAATAGAGGTCCTCACTAAGATTGATGTATATTCGGGCCTCTATCATGACTAGAGAACACATGTGGAAAACCCTTTTTTGCCCTAGCTAACGTATATGATATTTATTTAATAGTAGAGGCCAAAGTCTTAACAGTGTTTTCTAAGTTGGTGGCCTTGGTAGGTCGAGGCTTTTCAGGATTGACTAGCTTCACATCTACCCTATTATTCATAGATTTTCTCATACATTTAATATTATTCTCAATTTTGATGGCCATACTAAAGGCCATCCTAATATTTACTAGAGATTTGTCTCTCAAGTAGTATGCAGCATTTCTTGTCAAACGCATCACAATATTTTATTAGGCAAATAGTGTCACTAGGCTTGATATTTTTCAAGTAAATGCATCATGGCCTTATTGAAATGGGTATTAAAATCCTACACACACTCATTAGGTTTTTTCTTGATATTTCCAAATTTGGCCAAGAGGAACCTAGGATCTAATCTTTTGCCATATTGAATCCTAAAGATATTATCGATCTCTCCCCAAGAGTCAATATATCCAGTGGGGAAGGAGTTAAACCAATCCCAAGACCATTCTTCTAATGTCTACACAAATAGCTTAATGCACACGTCCTCATGCTCAACCTCATAATCCTCACTAATATTCTGGAAGGCCTTCAAATGTTGGTCACTAGTCACAACATTGTTCCCCTAAAACTTTGGAGTCTCTTCCTTATTTTATTGGGAACCTCTTTAGGAAAACCTCCATCTCATTGAAATTGATAGGTCTAAATCTAGGAACATAGAAAAAAGGGCACACATTTTCTTCTAAGTCTCTACACCTCATGATTAGGATATCTTGAGGTTCATGAACCATTGGTAATGGGAAATGAGGAGGGGAATGAGGAGAACTGGGTAGGTCATGTGCAAGAAGGGAATGAGCTGGTAAGGATGGAGAGCGATAATAAATAGGGATAGAAGGCTTAGAAGTACCAGAAGAGGTGTGGTATTCTTCAACATAAGGTTGGTCCATGAATCTTTGAAGGTTAGTAACATCAGGATTAATTTTAATGACAACACTAAGCCTTTAAATAGGTCTCCAAGCTAATCCCCTTTTTCAGAGGAATACGCAATAGAGGGACAAATTGCTTCAATGGATCAGTCCTAAAGTATGATCTCAATGCTTCTAGCTTTTCAAACAAGGGGATACTCAAAAATGAAGCTTATAAAGGATAGGGATGTGACAAGTAATGGTCCTGTAATAACCAAGAGGTAGAAAAATCAAAGTTTTCACTAGAATTAGACTTCTAGAGAACAAGAGACAAAATACTGACATGAAAGATAATGTTGAAAAGGAACTTAAACACCTTTCAACACATAACTGATCAATTTTTTGTCTTTGAATATGAAACCACATAGACTCACCAAATTTTTTTGTCCCCAACAATGATGTCAGAAGGAGATGTTGGTTCCTAGTCATACACCTCGTATGTTCAACTTTGCACATTTACATAAAATTAAAAACAAAGATGAGAAACCCATGAATATGTCATTATATCTAGGGAAGGGTTTAACATCAATAAATAACCAAACATAGATAATGACTTAGACACCCCTACAAAGGCTATGGTTAGCTCCCTGCTACTTTTGGCTTTGCCTGAACCAAGTTGAGAGGACCTATGGATTAGCTCACTCACATGGAGAGATTCTAAAATTAAATATCCATGGGGATTCTTGGCACATAATGGGAATATGACCCCAAGCATAACCAAGTACATACACTTCACCCGTTAGGGTTGTCACATGAAGTACACAAAATCTCTAAGTCATATACAAGCTACTAAAGATAGATTGAAGGATAGCTAAAGTATTTACCTTATGAAATATTCAATAGAAGAAACAAGATAAGAAACCACAGATCTAAGATATTAAGCACAAAAATTGAAAATACATTCCAAATATGCAATATTTCATGCATTTGTGATACAAGTAACACTTATAATATGCAAATGGTGTGTTAAGTGCAGGGTGAGATAGGGTGGGTCAATTTAGATAAATATATGGATGGGTACCAGATGAGAGAGAGGAGAAACTAATTTAATTTTTATGTCACTTCCATAAACAAACATCTAGAATCTTCAAAAATAAATGGAGTGAAACAATACTTTGCAGTTCTTTGAAAGAATCACAAATAATGCTAGAAGTGATTATTCAAGATTTATTTTTTATTGAATCCACAAGCCTAGGACTAACCCTAAGAGACTATTAATGCTTCATTCTAAATTCTATAACTGAAAGGATTTTATAATCTCAACACATTTCTCAAATGACCACCATAAAAGGAAAGCACAAGATCACCAATATATCAAGAACCCAAGATAAAGCATTAGATTTCAAAAATAAGAGAGAGAAACAAACAACAAATATATTTCATTATCCAACTGAATCTTAAATGCATATAGCATATGGTAGAAATCATACAACATGTACACTATGCAAATCATCCTTGTAACAAGGGAACATTTCAAATATGATCTCAAATCTTATCAATGGTTTTACACAATAAACCAATTTAACATCAAGGAGATTGCACAGGAATAATTTATCTAGGGAGATAGCTCTTTTCTCAAAAAAATTGATTGATCAACCTTTGTAAAGGAACAAACCTCCTTTACTTATATAATTTCAAAACACTACATGACATATTCCAATGAGATACTCTAGCTAAGAAGAAATCATTTTCAGGTTCGAAGCTCAATAGTTGTAAAAAAAATATTCCTAGGATAAGATGTGTACCTCGATGAAAAAGGCATGCATGATACCTCATCATGATGGGATGCTCTCCACATGCCACATAAAATTTACCTCATCAAAGGATAAAACAAACCTTTTCCCACTCACGTAACTTCTCCAAAGTGTCCTTTTCTTGAAAATAACAAAAATATTCCTATGAGGGATGTGCCAACCAACCAAAAATAAAAAGGAATGATTATGTCACATAGTGGAATCAACATTGGTTATCGTGCCCTACGTCAACCTATTCTTGTAAATAACAAAATTTTAAATCATTATGGTGAGAAATTTCTTGTTGGGGCTCACCTAGTATTTGAATTTGACTTTGTATTCCTTCAACCAGTTGGTAGCACTCTAGAGTGTTTCCTACTTCTTTTTGAACAATGCCTTTAATTGGTCACAAGATTTTTTAAGTTATACCAACTTCCTTATTTTATGGCCATTGAATCTTCCATGATGTGCATCGATAAGACTCTCCAGGGTACCTTCTATCAATTCCTTTGTCATGTTGACTGCACCATCAAGCTTCACCATTCCCATCTAGGTGGCCTTAATTTCCTTCCTATTAGTCCTGAGAGACTACTCTTCCCCTTTGATATCGAAGGCCCCATCCTTAATCATTGCCAACCTATGTTTTATGGCTAGTTGGAATTCTTTGAGCATTGTAAGATCATCTAAGGTGATGAAATTTTCTATAATTAAGGTATCCCTCCCCTTAATGTACAATTCATCCATCTTGGGCTAAAGTTCCTCCTAGATCTGATATCATTATCATAAACCAATGCTAAGGATTTGCATTCCTCTTTCTTATCCTTGGCATTGTCGAGCCATCCCAATGCTACATCGATGGCCTCCTTGCTTTGGTTCATCAAGTCTTTTTGCCACTCTTTTGTTGTCCATCCTCTAATTTTTAAGTCTTCACTAAGGCCAAAATCAAGTGTATCCAAAGAGGAAATGGGTAGAACTGGGGTTATGCTAGCCATTGGAAACACTGCTTTAGGCTCACTCAGTAACTTTTCCAAGTACTAGATCATCCCCTAGTTCTTCCTCTTAAGCTCCTCTATTGATGCTTTATCCTTATCCATTTGATGAGCCACCATGCTCACCAAAACCTATGAGCTATGCTTGATTTCATTTATTAAACACTTCCCCAGTTCATATTTGTATATTGAGTAACTTTCAAGGGGAACATTGTTCTTTGTATCACCTTATGGAGGGTTATTTATTGTACCCTCTCCCCATCATGGGTGAAGGTAGTTCAGGAGAGTGCCCTGGCCTTCTTAGGAGGTTTTGCTTTCTATGCTTGAGAAATACTCATCACATCTATATCTCCTAATTTTATCTCAATGTTGAATTTCCCCTTGACTTGTTCTTCAACCCATATCAAGGGCCTGGTCTAAAAACCCATTAGAGTTGTGGACCTAGAGACCAGTCTAGGAACACTGAAAGGTGGTGTTACTAAAATGTTAAATAGAGGGAGCTTGATGGGACTCAGTTATAGACCTAATATTATATTATATGAATCCTCCTCAGCCTCTAACTTGATTTCTTTCTCTTCAGCTCCTTGCTTTCCCTCCTTACCTCACTCAACTTATTACATAACCTCATCAACTGATCCAGATTGTCGTTAGGACTCTAGTAGCAGTCTATCAATGGCACTCCCCTATCTTGTAGGCTGAGGAGGTAATCTTGCCTCTAGATTGTATTATATAATTAGTTGGGAAATTTATGAGGAAGGCATAATATCCTCCTTAGTTTTACCAACCTATTGAACCTCACCCCCCACCTCCTACCCTAATGGTTGGGTGGATGCATCCTGGATAGAAACTCCTCTGCTCAAGGAGATAGTTCATTCCTTTTATGGAGCTTTAGCCTACATGGCCACTTTGAAACCTACTTGTGTCACATATTTAAAGTACAAAGGGTCATCTAAGGTCAATAAGTCTCCATTTACAACTTTGTCTTATCCTCCCAAGGGTGTTTATGGTTCAGACAATCCCATTACTAGAAATTTAACTAGAGTCTATGGCCTTTTCCTCATGGTTCTTTATCATATATTCACTAGAGGAGGAGTGAAATCCCCCAATTGCTTCACAATATATACAATTAGCCTATCATTATCAAAATCTTCTTCATCATTTTTATCCTTTAGAGATTGGGTGTGTGAGAATTCTTCTCCCTAGGATTTTGTGGCTTCAACTTGAGAGGGCACAACCAGACATATGACCTCTTTCCTCTTATGGGGAGTTGTAGGTGGAGGTTGTAACACTTTATTCATCTTTTTAGCTCTTGGTTTCTCTACTTGTTCTTCCCCTCCCCTTTTCATTATGTACATATTTAGAGATGGGATGGGCTATGATGATTTCTTAGGATGGGGGGCTAGTGGAGAAGTTAGTCCAGATAAAGTGGCAGGAGCTCCCTCAGTAATGATTGCAATAGGAGAAGCACTTTCAAGCTACATTTCCCCTAAGGCAATTTGAGTCTAATTTTCATCCAATTTGGTCAATTTTGTGAAGGATAATCTAGTCTTGGACTGTGCTAGTATAATCTCATAAACATTGACTAGATTGATAAAACTAGTATCACCTATTAGATTCTTCCCCTTACCTTTAGCTACCACTTGAGGACCTACTGAATGTCTAGTGTAGGGGGGATAATTTACTTGAGCTCTTGCATAGTACTAAGCTCCCTTAGGGTGGTGGTGTCATGCTCACTAATGTCCATACCTCAAGACTTCAACCACTTGATAGTCCTTTTCATTATAAGATACACCCTCCATGGAATTGAATCATTCTACATAACTATGAAGTCCACTTAGGCTATAGGCCACATCTCTATATTCTTCTTAGTGTATGCCAAAAACACTATAGCTCCATCATCTACCACATCCTTAGGAATAAAGATAATACTATATGTGATGATATCCTGAATGGTGAGCTAGAGGTAATCAATTTTCCTCACTTGCTTCTCAGTTGTGCACTCTAACCAGATGTCCTTATAATTTACTTAGTACATAGATGTAACTATAGAGGTGTTAACCAACCACATTATGTCATAGTTGGGTTGAGGAGGCAATTTTGTCCATTTTAAAATATCTCATTTCTTATTCCAACCCCTTTTCTTTGACTAGAGTAGGACATGTGTAGTATCCTATCTATACAGGGAACTTGAAGGGGTTGTTGATCTTCTTTTCCATAATTATTTCATGTGGGAGAACCATTTATCTGCACACAATTCCATGACACCTTGTCATCAACATACCTAGGTAACTTATAGGGTGACCTAGAATAACCACACACCCAGATGTATGTGAAGGTGTGGAATTGAATATATATTACTTCGAACCTATTGATCACCTCCCTAGCCATCACAGTCATTCTATTTAAGCTCCTCAAAATATAGAATATGCTTATCATATCATTAAAAAAACAATTATAGACATTGTCCTATCTATTCTTGAATCCTTCCAAAGTCATTTTAGGATACAATTCATAAATTTTGAGGTTAGAGGGATTCCTAGTGAGCCCGGGGAAGTCTCTAGTATGTACTAGGTTATACATGAGGTATAAAGACATGTAAAAAGTACTGTCAAATGCCTCCTTAGAAGATATGGCCACCCATAATTACATTATCTAGTTGTCTAAGTTGTCACTCAGGATTGAAGCCCAGTCCAACTACTTCTTTCCCTCTAGTATGCAAATGAGGATGGAAAACATCCATGGCTCAAACTTCTCCACTATGGGTACCCCAAAAATTCTAGCAGCCATGGCAATGACATATCTTAGTATCTCCTTTAACTATGTTAACTTAAGATTCCTAGTTAGCCTAGAAAATTTAGTTCTCTTCTTGGTGAGCCAGTAAGTGTTCACAAAATCCCAAATGAGGCTATCATTCTCAACTACATACGCTTGACATTACTCCATGGTTAAAATAATTCCCTCAAATTGTGGTAGTGTTTTGAGCATGAAACTAATAGTTTGAGGGTGAATTGAATAGCCAATTGATTAGTTCCCATAGAGTATAATCCTTGTATCCTCATGGTATACCTTCATGCACATGATGACCAGCTCTAGGTATGGGGATGCTAGTGGAAAAGTTGTTATAGGAACCATATAATGCATACCCAAATTGACTACTGCCTTGGGGGGATCAATTTTTTGTAAAATATTAATTAGGGGAGAAAAATCTAAACCTTGGACATCAGTGTCCCTAATCCCATCAATAATTGAGGTAATACTACTTTTTAGAGGGATAGAAGAAGAATCCATCCTAGCTTGACCAACATGGAACTGCTTTCCTTCAAACTGAAGTATATCCCTTTATGGTGGCTAACTCTACAATTCTCTCAAACTTCACCCTCAAAGTACTAAGTTAACAACCTAAAAAATATTTACTTACAACCACATTAAAAATCATGCTACATGAGCAAGAAATCACTTTAAAATATGATAGTAGTTTCAATTCTCATTTTTAACTGCTCTAGATTGCAAATCACTTTGAGAAGACAAGTATGAGCTTTAATTGCAAATGGTAGATTATAATGAAAGAAATTACTTAGTTATAGTCATCCCATTTTGAAATTAGGGTTAACAATTAAGCCTTGGTGTGGAATAGCTAATCCTCAACTATCGCATTAATGTCTCCAAACATTTTAAAAATAAAATGAGGGAAACTTGAGGGTGTTTCCATTTCTACTCAGATGATTTTCCTTGTAATATGTGGCATAATACAAACAAAAATCCTTCTTTAGTACCCATCAAGTCTCAGGAACCTTTTTACCTCCTCACCTCTCATATCCTTAGTGAGGAGATGCCACATGCCCCAAATTTTCCTTTGGTATGAAATTTTTTGATACATGTCAAAAATCTAGGTACTCAAGGTGGTGGGGACATTTGTAATGTCTCACCCCTTTCTTGAGAAGAGGTATTCCTCAAAAAGGGCATGCAAACTAAAATCCTTGAGAGAAATACCATATGGCATGGCATGGAGAGTCTGAGCTTTGGAATCTATCTACACCATTGCCAACAAGAACATGGGCATGACAATCTTGAAAAGGAACCAAAACTAAAACATTCCAAGATGCTACCACGTGTCCATCATTGATGCTTGCACAGGCCTTCAACTAACTTTTTCCTTTGTACCACTAACCAACCTAAGGAGTGCAATTTTATTCCATCACCTAAAGAGACTTCATTTATTTATGAGAGCATAGAACCAAATGGGAACTTTGGGGGAACCCTTTAGTGAGCAACCCTTAAAATTGCCTAGGAGTGCCCTCTGAAAGTAAACCATATCCTTTGAAATTTTTATCAAGGGCACATGCCCCATAGAGTTGCCTTTCAAATTTTTTGAAGAGATCTTCCAAAATTTCAAAAGCTCCCCTTCAAGAGACTTGAAAGTGTCTTGTGCCCATCTAAAATATCATTCAAAATGTGTGAAAGTGCCCCATGGGATTCTTGGAAGGGTTCTCCTGCTAGCATAAATATCCTTTGAAAGTGATCCTCTGGGAACCTTGAAAAGTGCCTTAGACAAAGTGAACAATTTTTTTGGGCTTTTTGTATGGGCAAGACACCCAAAGGGCAAGCGTCCTTTGGATTTCTTGTCACAAATAAAAAGTTTAAAAGAATTAAGACTCGGCATCTTTCTTAAAACAAATAATTTCTTCAAAACTTTTGTAGCAGATGAAATGTCTGATGAAAATAAGTCCAAAGACAAAAATTTTGAAGATAAAAACTCTGACAAACCATTTTCACTATGCATTGTGTTTTTTAGAAAAGGCTTGAAAAGTCTAAGAGATAAACACTCTCACCAAGCAAAGACAACATATAGAGGACCTGGTCATGGAAATTAATTTTAGCACTCAACATGGTTTAAAATTTTAGGCATCCTAGATTGATAAGGGCCCAAATGCTCTAATGCAAATTTGGGCACTAACATTGGCTCTCACTCAGAGATTCACAACCCCCATGGGTGTGCAAAGAACCAAAAAAAATAAGACCAAGTGCCAATCCATTGGGTCATGGAGTCAAGACTGAGCAAATTCTACTTAAAATAAGATCCCAATAGAATTCACCATAAAGGCCAGGAGGGAAATTAAAGGAAAACCACCACACAACAAAAAGAAAATGACCAAATAAACAATAAAAAGGGACAACATAAAAATAAAACACTATACAATATGATACATAGTTATAGATAGACTTAATCCATGAAGTGTTTCAGATGCTTTTGATTGATAGGCAACTCTAATATTTCTCCATCCATATCTTTTAGAAATAAAGTGTGCCCTCAATCTTGTAGTCGATTGAGTAAGGGCCCATCCATAAGCATCAAACTTACCATGCTTACCCTTCTCCTCATGCCTACTATCCCAAAACAAAACCAAATCACCCACTTGAAAAGTTTTCGGGGTGACCTTTTTATCAAATATTCTCTTTAACTTCTTGAACTTGAGGTGTTTTTCATGGGCTAATCTGTGTGACTCATCCAATTCCAAGATCTAGTTTAGTCTTTCTTCATAGTGGTTGGCATGTTCATCTTACTTAAGCTTCTACATCATATGATAGGTAAGAAGTTGCAAATTGATGGGAAAAACTTCTTTAGTTCCATAAACAAGCTCAAAAGGACTCCTTGTAGATTTTTTAGGAGTAATCCTATCAGCCCATAGGGAAAATTTCAAATTCTCACCCCACCTCTTCTTGTTGACCTCCAACATTCTTTTGATAATCTTGAGCAAGTTTTTATTATTTGATTCCACTTGCCCATTCCCTTAAGGATTGTAATTAGAGGCATAAGTGAGCTCAATCCCATAATATTTGCACATCAGCTCTAGAGGCTTGGCTTTGAAACTCATTGCATTGTCAACAATGATATTGATTAGCACACCAAACCTACAAATAATCTGATTCAATATAAATTCCATCACAACTTGATGGGTTGCATTCTTAGTGGGGATTGTTTCCACCTACTTGGTGAAATAATCAATTACAAGTAATATATACTTATGCCCAGCACTTGAAACATCACTAATCTCACCTATGAAATCCATGCCCCATTGCCTGAATGGGGCTTCAACAATAATCGATTGTAAAGGGAGAGAGCCAAATGCCTTCAACCTTCCTGTAAAGCATTGACACTTTTCACATCACCTAAAAAATTAAGCAACATATTTGAATAGTGATGGCCACCAATAACTAGATCTAATAATTTTATGAGCAGTAACCTTAGGTGTAAAATGGCCACCACACACTCTACTGTGAAAATCATTAATCAGGCCATCAACTTGGTCTTCTAATACACACTTTAGAAGGAACCCATCAGGATTTCTCCATGCTAATCCACTGTCAATCAGGAGTTACTTCTAAGAGATTAACTTGAGAGTCCTCTAATTTTTTTCCAAGTTTGGAAGACAACACATACTTTGTAGGTTATAAACAATGTCCTTATACCACTAGGATGCACTAAACTAATCCAACTAGTGTTGGAAATAATACTATTCACTTCAACCACTTGTAAATTTGCCTCAACCATAAGCCTGGCCAGTCCCATTCCTCACACCAATTTAGTAGTTTGAATGTCTATATCATATTCTTGTAACTTGTTTACCCACCTACACCTTTTAATGGAGGCATCAGTTTGAGTCAGGATATCCTTCACCATAGTGTGAGGTATATAAGCGATAATCTTCAAACTCAAGACATAAGATCTAAATGTTTTAACTACCTTTAGCAAAGTGAAAGCTTGTTTCTCCATGAGGGTGTAATTCAACTGAAACCCTTGCATAGATTTTTTGAGGAAAGCTATAGGTTGCTCATGACCATCATCATTCTTTTGCAATAAAACAACAACAATGGTATGGGTTGATACAAAGGATAAAATCTAGAATGGCTTGGTGTAATCAAGACTAGTTAAAACAAGTGCAGACTTCAAAGCCCCTTTGACATCATTGAATGCATGTACATCCCTTTCATCCCACTTAATAATTTGATCCTTATTCAACATAAAAGTAATAGGAAAGATGATTTCTACAAAGTTAGACACAAATCTTCTTATAAAATTAATTTTTCCAAAGAAATATTGGATTCCTTTCTTGGATTGTTAGATGGGGACTTTGTCAATGGCCTCAACTCTTTCAGGATCAATCATAACACCCTTTTTGGACACTATATGTCCTAACAACTTAGCCTTTTAAACTCCTAAATGACACTTTTTAGGATTGAGGGAGATACCAAACTCCTTGCATGTAATCAATACATTTTATAAGTGTTTCAAGTGCTCATCCCTTCTCTTGGAGTAGATAGTGGCATCATCCTAATACATAGTAGTAAAATGATCAATCATCCCTGTAAAAGCAAAATCCATGGCACACTAAAATGTTGCACTAGCATTCATTAGCCCAAAAGGCATTCTCATATACACATAGGTTCCCCATGGTGTGGTGAATGTAGTTTTAGACCTCTCAGATTCTTTGACCACAACCTGGTTATAGCCAGAGAAACCATCTAGGGTAGACAACATTTCAGATCTAGTAACATTCTGCAACAGATTGTCCCTGTTGGGTAGGGGATAGTTATCTTTTAGGGAGGCTTTATTCATATTAAAAAAATCCACATAGAGGCAAATATCAACATTATTCTTATGCATAGGGACCAATTAGCCACTCAAGATAAGTACCTAATAGGTTGAATAATACCACCATCCCTTAAATTCTTCAATTCATCACACATCTTAGTGGCCATGATGGGGTTAATACGCCTTTACTTTTGCCTAAATGGCTTATTATTAGGTTATAATGAGATGACATGTTAGATTAAGCCCTCCCTATACCTTTTAAGCTCTGAGTAAGACCACGCCAAGCAATCTTGATACTTTCTCAGTAGCTGTACATAATCTATATTCTCTTCAGTGCTAAGACAAGTACCTAGCCATACTTTTCTTAGATTCTTGAGGGAACCCAAATCAAATTTAGTGATATCCCTTGAGATAAAATATCCCTTTAACTTCACTCTATCTACTCCATCAAAGGATGCCTCTAAGCTGACCAATCCCCTAAGGATAATGTTTTTTTTGAGTTGAATGACCTCTTTCCAAAACAAAGTGTCTTTTTCATCACAAGTTTGAACCATATATTCTAGGTCCACAAGCTGACCATGAAACTCTGCTTCACAAGTCAAAAACCTTTTGATTTGGTCATCTTCCCCAAACACCTACTAGTGATAAATGTTATCTAGGACCGAGGGCCTAGCATGCACCTCCACCTGGTATTCACAATATGAGATCATGCTTAAAATATCAAATTGAGCTCCCACCTTAGCAAATTTGTCCACCTCTTGGTTGAACTCCCTATCATGAAAAGAGATGTTGAATGTATCAAATCCTTCAATTAAATCCCATACAACATTTTGATACTACCTCAACTTTTTACAATTGGTAACACATGCATTATGGATCTATTTCACCACTAATTATTAGTCCCCTTTCATAGAGAGACACTTGATCTTGTGTTTACATGCAATCCTCAAACCAAGTAGAAAAACTTCATATTTATAATATTATAAGTATAGATGAAAGTAAGGTGGAAGGAAAAAGTATACCTCCTTCCATTAGCATCATTTATGATTACTCTAGCCCCATTCCTAGCACTAGAGTAGGCCCCATCAAAAAATAATTCCCAAACAGCAACCTCTATATCAAGTTATGCATCCATGATAATAAACTTCTCATCCACCTGAATATTAAGATTGAAAACACTCAGCTCAACATCAATGTACATTACTTAATTCAAAGCATGATTTGGATCTTTAATTATATGTAGCATCTTAGGCTCCATACAAAGTTTGACCATCTTACCTTCTAATGGAATCGTAGCATAAGAAAGGTCCATCTACACATTTCCTCCCATATTGGTAGCCCACTTCTATGATAGAAACATTCCCCACTTATGAGGGAAATATACAACTACCACATCCACATTCAAAAAATTACCTAAGTGAACCACCAATTACACAACCAACCCTTTGACCTGCCCCACAACTGGCACTTTTCTTGAATAGATAACATAACACTTGCCAAAACTAGAGGTTATTTTTACACCTAGTTCATTTAATACACATAAAGGTATAACATTGTAAGATGCACCAAAGTCAAACATGAAATTTTGGACAATCATACCATTGATCATCAATGTTGTGTTAAATGGCTCCACATCCAACTAACTCTCCACCAAGGCAATCCCTAAATAGACTTCAGAAGAAGGCTCATAAATGTCCTCTGGATTTTGATCTTCTAATAGCACTTGGGACATTTCAAATTAATTAGTATTTGATCCCTCACCAAACTCCAAATATTTAAAATCTTGATTCCTATGTTCAGGGATTTGCAACAACTCAATGAGTGGAATAGTGATCTTTATTTGACTTAAAATCTAGGCCATATCACATACATTATACTAGGGAAGAGGCATTTTTGGTTAAAGGGTGGTGATATTTTCAATAGGGATATGCTTAGAAAATACATGGCATGGATTAAGTTGAGGGGGATGATTGTTTTTTTATGGTAATTTTAAATGGTGGGTTCTACTTAGTCTCATTAGTACCCTTGGGAACACTGGACAACATAGTCATCTTATTGTTCTTAGTAAGAACTTCTCTAGGTCTACCAGCTTGAGTAATAGGTTCCTTCTTAGAGGTGTTTGGAACTACCACAACTTTATTTACCTACTTGCTTGCATCCCTTACCCTCAGGTCATTAGGAGCAGTGCCTTGAAGGGTAGCACCTACTTGCCTACTTCTCAAGTTAATCTCTCTTCTCTAGGTAGCTACTACATTAATCAAGAGTATTTTGTCCTCCTCTGATGGTTTTCCTTTTAGATATTTCTTGATCATCATAGAGTGTAGATGATCAAAATCATGTACAAGAAACTCATATGCATATGCTACATTTATATCACATACAAGATCAAAGGTAGGGACACATTCCAACTCAACAACACCACATAGTTCACTAGTCATGGTGTCAATAGGCATTCCTATGGGAACCACTATCTTAGCTTAAGGACTATGAAAATCAAATATGAAAACCTCATAATTAGACAATGCATTTTTGATTCATCTAGTTCTTGATCCACTACCTCAGCAACATCACAAGGTGGGTGGGGTAGGAAGCACCTATCACACCAATCAATGTCTATATCAGAGCTCACAACATTAACCTTAACATCTAGGGGATCTTACATTTCACTCCACACATTCTTATCTTGGTTCCTTTCTAGATGGTCTTCATGTGTAGGTCTCTTTCCTTTATCATTATCTTGGTTATTGAATGAAGCGCATCACAAAGATTGATGTGGATTCAGGGCTCTACTGTGACTAGGGGATACATGTGGAATGCCCTTTTCTACCCTATCCAACTTATACACCATTTATTTAATGATAAAGGCAAAAGTCTTAACAATTTCTTCTAAGTTAGTGGCCTTGGTAGGTTAAGGCTTTATAGGATTGACTAGCTTCACATCTGCCCTATTATTCATAGATTTTCCCAAAACTTTAATATTATTCTCAATTTGGATGGACATACTAAAGGCCATCCAAAGGTTTTTTGGAGCTTTATCTCTCAATTAGTATGCAACCTTCTTATCAAAAGCATCACAGTATTTTATCAGGCAAGCAATGTCACTAGGCTTGATATTTATAGGTAAATGCATCATGGCCTTATTAAAATGGGTATTAAAATCCTATAAACACTCATTAGGTTTTTTATTTATATTTTCAAATTCATCCAAGAGGAACCTATGATCTAATCTTTCACCATACTAAATTCTAAATACATTTCACATCTCTCCCCAAGAGTCAATACATCTAATGGGGAGGGATTTGAACCAATCTCGAGCATCATATTCTAATGTCTACACAAATAGCTTGATGCACATATCCTCATGCTCAACCTCATAATCCTCAATAATATTATGGAAGGCCTTCAAATGTTGGTCACCAGTCATAGCATTATTCCCTAAAACTTTGGGAGCCTCTTCTCTATTTCATTGGGAACCTCATTAGGAAAACCCTCCATCTCATTGAAATTGATAGATCTAAATTTTGGGACATGAAAATCAAGGCATGCATTTAACTTGGGCTATCTACACCTCATTATTAGGATATTATGGGGTTTAGGAACCACTGGTAATGGGAAATGAGGAGGGGAATGAGGAAGACTAGACAGGTCAGGTGTAAGAGGGGATTGAGTTGGTTGGGATGGAGTGGGATAAAAAAATAGGGCTAGAAGGCTCATAAGTACCAAAAGATTTGTGGTATTCTTCAATATAAGGTTGGTTAATGAATCTTTGAAGGTTAGTAACATTGAGATTAATCTCAATGAAAACACTAAGACTTTCAATAGGTATCTAGGCTAATCCCCTTTTTCTCAAAGGAGTACATAATGGAGGGAAAAATTACTTCAATGGATTAGTCCTAAAGGATGATCTCAATCCTTCCACCTTTTAAAACAAGGGGATACTTGAAAATGAAGATTAGGAAGGAGAGGGTTGTGAAAGGCAATGATATTATAATAACTAGGAGGTATAAAACTGAGAGTCACCACTAGAATAGAACTTTTAGAGAACAAGAGATAAAATACTGACATGAAAGATAATGCTCAAAAGGGACTTAAACACCTTCCAACACATAATTTGCCAATTTTTTGTATCTGAATATAAAACCACATAGACTCACCAAAAAAATTTATCCCCAACAATGATGTTATAAGGAGATGTTGGTTCTTAGTTGTACACCTCATATGTTTAGCTTTGCACATTTACAAAAAAAGGAAAACAAAGATGAGAAACCCATGAATATGTTGTTATAGCTGGGGAAGGGTTTATCATCAACAAAGAACCAAAAAAAATGACTGAGACACCCTTATAAAGGGTATGGTTATCTCCCTACTACTTTTGGCTCTACCTAAACCAAGTTGAGAGGACCTATGGAGTAGCTCACTCACATGGAGAGATTATTCAATTCAATCTCCATTGGGATTCTTGGCAAATAAGGGGAATATGACCCAAGCATAACCAACTACATACACTTCACCCATAAGGGTTGTCACATGAAGTTCACAAATGCTCTAAGTCATATACAAGCTACTAAAGATAGATGAAAGGATAACTACAGTCTTCACCTCACCTAGATGTATGTGAAGGTATGGAATTGAATGTATACCACACCAAACCTATCAATCATCTCCCTAGCCATCACAATCATTATGTTTAATCTCCTTATAGGATATAATATGATTATCATAACATTAGAAAATTAGTTATAAACCTTGGCCTAGCTATTCCTAAAGCCTTTAAAAGTCATTTCAGGAAACAATTCATAAATTCTAAGGCCAAAGGGATTCTTAGTGAACCTAGGGAAGTCTCTATTATGCACTAGGCTATACGTGAGGTATGAAGACATGTAAAAAGTACCATCAAATGCCTCTTTAGAAGAGATGGCCAACCATAACTACATTATCTAGTTGTGTAAGTTATCACTCAAGATTGAAGCCCAATCCAGTTGTTTCTTTCCCTTCAGTATGCAAATGAGGATGGAAAACATCCATTGCTCAAACTTCTCCACCATGGGTACCCCAAAAATTCTATCAACCATGGTAATGGCATATCTTGGTAGCTCCTTAAACTCTATTAACTTAAGATTCCTAGTCAACCTTGAAACTTTAGTTCTCTTCTTGGTGAGCCAGTACGTGTTCACAAAATACCAAATGAGGCTATCATTCTCAAATGCATACGCCTGACATTCCTCCATGGTTATAAAAATTCCCTCAAGTTTTGTGGTATCCTGAGCATGGCACTAAGATATTGAGGGGATAATGAATAGACAATTTATTGGCTCTCATTGAGTACAATCCTTGTATCCTCATGATATACCTTCGTGCATGGGATGACCAGCTATGGGTATGGGGTTGCTAGTGGAAAATCTACTGCAAGAACCATATAACTCATACCCAAATTAGCTACCACCTTAGGGGGATCAAGTTTCTACAAAATATTGATCAAGGGAGAAAAATCTAAATTTTGGACATCAGTGTCCCTAATCCCGTAAACAATTTAGGTAATACTACTTTTTAGAGGGATAGAAGAAGAAGCCATCCTAACTTAACCAGCATGGCACTGCTTTCCTTCAAGCTGAAGTATATCCCTTTCTAGTGGCTAACTCTACAATTCTCTCAAACTTCACTTGTAAAGCACTAAGTTAACAACCCAAAGAATATTTACTTACAACCACACTAAAAATCATGTAACCTGAGCAAGAAATCACTTGAAAATATGAAAGTAGTTGTTATTCTCATTTTACACCGCTCTAGATTACAAATCACTTTGAGAAGACAAGTATGAACTTCAATTATAAAAGGTGGATTAGGATGAAAAAAATTACTTAGTTATAGTCATCCCCTTTTGAAATTAGGGTTGTCAATTAAGCCTTGGTGTAGAATAACTAATACTTAGCTACCACATTAATGTCTCCTAACATTTTCAAAATAAAAAGAGGGAAACCTGAGGGTACTTCCCTTTCTATCTAAAATGATTTTCCTTACAATGCATGCCATCATACAAATCAAAAATCCTCTTTTGGCACCCATCAAATCTCGAGAACCTTTTTACCTACTCACCTCTCATATCCTTAGTGAGGAGATGACACATGCCCCCAAATTTCTTTTGGGATCAACAATTTTTATACATGTCAAAAAATTGGGTATTTAGGGTGCTGGGGACATTTTCAATGTCTCACCCCTTTTTTGAGAAGAGGCATTCCTCAAAAAGGGCATGATAATTAAAATCTCTAAGAGAAATTACATATGGCATAATATGGAGAGTCCAAGCTTTGGAAGCTATATGCACCTTTGCCAACAAGAGCATGAGCATGATGATATTGAAAATAAACCAAAACCAAAACATTCCAAGATGCTACCACGTGTCCATCATTGATGTTTGCACAAGCCTTCAGCTATCTTTTACCTTTGTACCACTAACCAACCCAAGGAGTGCAATTTTCTTCCATCCCCTGAAGAGACTTCATTTATTTATGAGAGCATACAACCAAATGGGAACTTTGGGGGAATGCTTCATGGAGTGGCCCTTGAAATCACCTAGGAGTGACCTCTAAAATTCAAACATATCCTTCAAAAATTTTGTCAAGGGCACATGACCCATAGAGTTGCCTTCCATAATTTGTAAAGTAGTCTCCCAAAATCTCAAAAGTTCCCATTTAGGAGACTTGAAAGTGTCCTATGCCCATCGAAATGATCCTTCAGAACTTATAAAAGTGTCCCCTGGTATTCTTTGAAAGGTTCCCCTGCTAGCATAAATATCCTTCAAAACTTTTGCGAAGGCAAAGTGACCCTTTGGGAACCTTGAAAAGTGCCTTAGCCAAAGTGAATTTTTTTTTAGGCTTTTTGTATAGGCAAGACACCCAAAGGGTAAGCACCCTTCATATTTCTTTCCATGGACAAAAATTCCAAAATAATTAAGACTCAGCATCTTTTTTAAAACAAAGAATTTCTTCAAAACTTTTGTAGCAAATAAAATATCCAATGGAAATAAGTCCAAAGACAAAAATTCCAAAGATAAAAATTCTGACAAACCATTTCTTCTAGGAATTATATTTGTTCCAAAATACCTAAAAATTCTAAGGGATAAACACTCTCACCAAGCAAAGACAACATATAGAGGACTAGCCATGGACACTAACTTCAGTACTCAACATGGTTTAAAATTTTAGGCATCCTAGATTGATAAGGGCCCAACTGATCCAATGGAAATTTGGGCACTAAAACTAGGAATGCAACTAGTGCATGGAGAGGCATTTTTTATGTTTTTAACCTTCATCCTAATAATTTAATCTCATCCTAATCAATTATAAGGCATTCAGATAGGGTCAATCATGAGGGCAGTTTTTTGAGCTAGTTTTGAGGAATCTTATGCCATTTTTCATGAACTTTATGACTTGGATTGGCATTTGTACTTATTGGAATTGAATGGTTCAACCCATACCCTCTTATCATGAAAAATTAACTTATTCTCTCATCATGAAAAGTGTCCTTATGACCCTTGGACTTCTCTTTTCTCCTCTCTCTCTCAAGTTCTATAAGAACTAGCCATTTTAGCATTATAAGGGATGTTCCTCCTGAGTATGACAAAGCCCTACTCATTTGCATTCCATTTGATCAATAATAAAACTGATTTTTACCTCTTCATGACTATTCATAAGTGTGTTTTAATTGGATTTTGAATCTTTATTTTGTGAATACTATGGATTTCTTAGCCTATGGTCTCATTCTTTCACCCTATTTGCAGTTGGAAAGCTTCTTATTGTAGGGTATGTGAAGTGTTCTAGGAGATTTAAATGATTAAGTGAGTTAGTCTATTCATTAGTAATCTCATAGGCCTCTTGTATATTCCTCCTAGCTTGCACATTCATCCATAACCTCATAATGTAGCATTGATGTGAGAAGATGTAGATTGAAGGAGTGTATATTTGGTTTGTGTTTTGATTTCATGTGTAAATGATATTTTTAGGAAGTCATCATCAAATTTAGTGTATCACCTCCTTTAGGTTATTTTTATTTTAGTTACCTCTTTCCATTTTCACCCCCAAGTTTGGTTGTGGTTGCAATCCAAAGTGGTACATCAAGGAAGATATCCCTATCTAGAGATTCACCTCATCCTTAGGTTGCCCACAAACCTAGAGGTGTTTCCATTGTGCCACTTGTATGAGGAAAGATTTTCCATCTCCTCAAAGAGTGAAAATCTAAGTGATAAAAATAGGAAAATACCATAAAATACTCCTTATGGGTAAGTAATCACTCCACTATCATGCACCTATTCGAGGGGTGACCTCCTTATAATGTACACTCCCATTACAATATTTCTCCTTGATGTCTTACATAATGATATTTCCTTCCTTATATAGAACCAATTTCATTAATAGATGGATATATCACTAATACCAATGTATACTGACTCATTTCTCACTATAAAAATACCACAATTTACCTATATTACTCCATATGGTATACCCCACTAAGAGGATGTCTACCACATGTTGACATCTCCACCAACTAATATACATTACAATATCATCTCTTTGGGTATATTTAAAAATCAAGTCTTCTATAGTGAAAGGGTCCCAACCCCCCCAAAAAATGCATCTTGTATTATGTATTCATATTGCACATCAATTAATTTCAGAAAGTGATGTGATAACTATAGTTTTATTTTCAATGGTATTTTTTTCGCTAGTGACCACCCATCAAGCCTAAGATTTGACACTTGCCTCAAATATTTTTGGAGTTTTTAAATGTATTTTAAAACTTTATTTTATTATAAACCATTAATAAGGACTTTAAATTTTTCATGACCCTCATCAAAAAGACATTTGTAAATGTAATGTGCACATCATTTTTTATTATATCACTAATGGCAGTCTAACTAGGTAGGTAGTTCAAGTTGGAACAATTGAATCTTCAAAAATCATGTAAGTATAATACAAATAATTAAATTATTGAAATTTTAATATTTTCAATGTGGGTAAGATGTGAAAAGAATCCACCATGGAAAATTTAATTCATTACCTAATATCATTGCTTCATGTTCAATCCAAATAATTTTATTGGTATAGTCCCTAATAAAAATCATAGTAAACATACAATTTGGAGACTATAACTAAGACCCATCAGGCCATGAACAATTAAAAATTTGCATTATGCATATTTTTGCTATTAAATCTAAGGTTGAAAAATCTCAAAATCTAATTAAACCATATTTTTTATCAAGATTCAGGTAGTATTACACTGGCATAAATCAATATTTGTTCACCTACTAGGATACTTCAGATTCTGAACATTGTTTCATCGGTATTATATACTAGCTAGATAATAGATGAAGTATAGGCTTAGGATATATCTATTAACGACATGAACATTGTGATTTTCATGCATAATAGTTGATCTTGTGGTAAATATATTTTCAACATTAATTCACATTCATAGTGTAGAGTTGTGGATTGACATTTGATGAATATTAACATTTGATAAATATTAACATTTAGGGTTTTATGAAAGGGAAGGTTGTGGACTAGAGTCATAAAATTTTGTGTACAAATTTCCTTACATACTAAAGGTATTTTTTATTGAATTTGACATTTTTATTGTAGTTTGTTTTTATTCTAAGTGCTACATATTATTACTTTTAACGTATATTTGCATCTACTTATGTTTTTCTCCTTGTAAATGAAATGAATTATAATTCCTTGTAGACCATTTGATTTAGTTTTAGAAATATTTTTTAACCTTTGTAGTAAGAAACATGATGCATATGCCTCGTTTCATGATTTTAGGGTGTGTAAGCCTACAACCCATCAAGCCAAGTAATTAATGGAACACATTTGATTTCCCACTTCTTTTCACTCTTATTTTACATCATTTTTCTTATTTTTTACCATCATTTTCATTATTTTTCCCTACTTTCTCAACATCCATACTCCCTTTTTTGAATCCTTCCTATTCGTAGGTGTATTACCAAAATTTGAAGGATCTCTAATTATGTTCATTCAAGTGAAATATCTTGTGTATCTTTCCCCTCATCATTTTCTACTATTGAGATCAAATGTTTTATTACAAGTTGATGCCCAAGTATTATACACTCACTGGCTATTATTTAAGTAGAAGATTAAATATGTTTTTTAATGGTTTGCTCAATTTCATAAAATGTTCATTCACATGGTTTCTTTTTTCATTATCATTTCTAGTTTTTTAGTGTTTCAAACATGATATTTTAATTGTGTGAAAATTTCAATTTTGATACTATTCAACACTTGGGTTTTTTCTAATAAAAATGATTGCTTGTGGGATTTCTCCCTTTCATATATCACTTTATATACACCTATGTTTATTTCTAAGGCCAAAGAGATAGAAATGATAATTTTTTTGGGAAAATTCTTGAATTTTTGTGACCTATATGCTTCTTCAATCTCATCCTACGAAGACATTTATTTGGCTTGAGTGTTTTTGTCAAAAATAGTTAAACTTCTTGCTCCTTATATCTTATAAAACTAATGATTCAAAAATGAAGTATCTATATAAGGATGTTAGTTCTATCTCAAAAATTTGAGATAGAAATCCTCTAAATTTCATATACAGACATTAGACCATATTGATTTGACCAAGTTTTAGGTGAGAATAAATGCTCCTAACCATTTTATAATGTCTTAAAGGGTATATGATAGTGGAATCAATAAAACAATATTTATGATATCTAAAGTGCTAAATATAAAATCTTTAACCATTTAGATATGTGTTGCTTTCACGGTCCATAGAATAATATAATGATCTTTTGGAAAAAAAAATATGTTAACTCATTATGTTAGGTTTAACCGTTGTCTAACCCAACACACTAACAAAATAGTGTCAATAAATATTGAATTTTCTTTTTCATACGATCAAAATCTTGACACGCCTTTTTTTAAAATAAAATAAAAAATCTAAATAGGAAATAAAAGTATATATTTTTTCACAAAATAATAAGTAAAGCAGAACCACACCTATAAATTGAAAATTTTATTGGTAACACTAGTATAAATATGTTCAAATAAGTATCATTATCATAGTTTATTGGTATCCAATGCAAACTAATTTTTCTATTTAGTATATGCCTTATTAAATATGGGTGAATGTGTTAGAGTTACAATCACTGAGAGGGGGTGGGGGGTGAATTAGTGAGTCCAAATAATCCAACTTAAATTATGATCTTTACAAACACTTAACTAGTTACCACAAGCATTCATGAAGTGTACATGACATTCATATAAATGAACAAGAGAGACAATGCAAGATCTATCACATAACACATGATATACATGGGAAACCCTCTTGGGAAATAAAACCCACTAAAACTTGCATTTGGACCATTGTCCTATAATAACAAGATCCAATTTAGACCATCTATAAATGATCAAAGAACTAGCATTCATAGTTTTAGTGAGACTACAATCCCATAAGGAGCTTCTACACCTATATAGATGAGCACCCGTAACAACTAGACTTTTAACAAGTTTCACCTTGTAAGGAGGAACAAACCCCTTAGGCAACTAACCACTCGGCTAGCTACCTTGAACAACTCCACATTTTAATTAATGTCTTCAACATTTGATGATGAAACTCTAATTATCAATCTCTGAATGTATCCAAAGCCACTTTTTGGATCACACGACAGTCCCTATTGGCCAAAGCACATTACATACTTGAACCAACACACAGATCAATTATGACACATTACATATCACAACTAACCCCACTCTTAAAACCTCAACAACAACTCTATCACCACATCAACCTGACTAGATGTTCATACACACTACTCACACTATGATAAGTTTCTTGAACCAGCCACCAAGCTCTCACAAACACCATCAATCCTTTACTCATTCTCAAGATATCCAAAACATCCTTTTGGATCACTCTAAACCCCTTCACTCATGCTCAACCTGAAACATCACTATTCTACCACTAGAAACATGACCTATAGGTCATACACAATGTCATCAATATGATCTGCTTATCAACCCATCCATTGGGCACACTCGGTCTCCTCTCTTCTTTGCTCTAATATACACTTCTCTCACAAACCTAGAAACCATCTCCTTTGGTTTCACTATATATAGAGCCTTCATGATAAACAAATTCTTTGTCAATCATTAGATGTGTATTAACCTATAAGGTTTATATTACATCAATACATAGCTCAATTTCACCCTCATAGGTTGGTCATAGCATCTATGGGTCAAAATTAAGTAGCTACATCTTTTAATAAGGCCCTTGTAGCTCTTATAGGTCTCATGGAGACATATTCACCCATTTAGCACTTCAACAAGCAAAATAAAAACTTAGAACCACTTAAAAAATCATAGGTCCACTATAAATGATCCTTTTATCACTCCCACATGGGTCCATGCCACTTGGAACACCAAATCCACACTTAAACCTATAAATTAGAACACCTCTCTCTTCAGGTCTTCAAACAAAGAAAAACACAATCTCAAACTACTAAACCAAAAATTTAAGTCTCTCACATAACCACATGAAAAAATTATATAAATAGAACCTCTAAGATCTCTGAAACATCTCTATCTTCCTTAAACACACCAACATAGACCAAAAGACCTCAAACTATCACACTCAAGATGACCACTCAAACTAGTTATACATTGTCAAAATATAGTCAAGCTATTTTGACTCTCTTCATCTGATTAGGAGCCAACTATGATGATCAAAGAATTCACATAATATTTTATACTCATAAAAAATCTCTAAATTCATTGGAATCATTAATTCTACTTAGAACACCTTCAACTGATTCCTCTAACATGATCACTCAAACTACCAGTGTATTCAACGAACATAGGCAACTTCTTAACCTTTGTTCATAGTCAATATAGATTGATCACACCTCAAAAATACACACATATCTTCCTCATGGATTATGTAACACTCCCCAGTATCCAAGTCACCATGATACATCAAAACATCATCAACACAAACTCAAATACTCTTCTCGAGTCACTTGTAGAATAAGCATGAAACCATAATAAACTTTGGAGCTCAATATCTTTGTCTACATATACTTCCAAATATTCAAACACATATTTTAGATACACATTGGAGTCCTATACCACTTTTATTTTTAATACATGAGAAAATTTGTCTTGGATCGATAATTATAGCCTAAAAACCCAACATTGATTTTTTCCTTTACAAATTCAAATATTCAAATACAAATAGTCACAATTAACCTTCAAACATAATGCTCACATCTCATGTCCTCTCAGATCAGACAAAATAAACATCATAGATCTTGTTCAATATTTAATACATAGACCACCAATGCTAAACATTAAACCTTAGTCACTTTGACCTCATCTCGTCCAACTTGAAATGTTGACTCAATGTGCTCCATCAATCTCTATAGATTATAAATAGGTATTTAACAATACAATTCTCACTATTCAATCAATATGTATGAACACCTAATCATCATTTTATGCTTATCCTATACCTTTACTAATTTTTAAACATCATGCACCTATCCTCATCTTTCTCAACATGCATCATTTATCTTTGATATGTACGATCACCCACATACCATTGGATCTTCATTTAGTCCTAAATTTAACTTTGATAAACAACTATCACATTGAACCATTTGAATACATTCATATAATTATATATTAAAGTATGAACTGCCATGAGTCTTTGGATATCCACTATGTCCAGATCTTTAACATCATGCAAATTTGACTAAGTATGGGAACCAACTACAATATGCATGGAAATCCTACTTTGAACCTCGATAACTTCTTTTGCACTTAGATGCATGATCTCAAATTTGGAACTCATGATAACCTTTAAAAAATATAATATATCCATATAAAAAAAATTCTCTTAGAACATGTACATGTATGAGATATAATGCCCATTAAAATGCCTTCCTCAAATACTTTTGTCACAGAGCCAACTATGCTTAGAACTTATCTGGGAGACCATCTTTGAAAATGCATATCTTTTGACATGGTTCAACGCATGATATAAAATTTATTGAAAATAAAATAGGATCAAAAATAAAAGAACCCATATGATTACCTTCTCCTCACTCATCCACATGTGTGAGATATGCCACCATCAAAATTCTTGGATCTTCTGCCACTTTACAAATTTGGCTAAGTCTGGGAAAACATTTGAATTTTGTTTGAGAAGCCAACTTTGCACCCTCATATATTTGACCACACTTTTATGCTGTGACTTGATATATAGCACATAAAAAATAGGGACTAATTTTATCACAAACATGTGACCAACTCCCCTTGACTCATGCACACATGGAAAATATGATGTCATCAAACTACCTATTTAGATTTTCTGCCACTAGAACCAAACTATCTGGATGAAAACTATGCACTACTAGATGAATTCCACTTGTGTACATAAGCTATACAATCATATTAAACATCTTAGGTACCCTTTTCACAATCTTAAGATCATAATACTCATCCTTGAATATCCATAACCATGCAAACTCTGAAGATCAACCAAACCAACTTCAATCACACTAGGACAAACACATTACACACTTTATCATTGTCACTTAGGCTATCAAATCACTCCATCCACTCACTAAGATACCTACATAACATCACCATGAAATCATAATGACAACTCTCCAACAATCTCTCCCTTTGTCATTGATGTCAACAACCATCAGATATAATAATAAATAGCTCACATTCTTTCTCTCTATTCAAGTACTCTCCAAACAATAAATTTATCCCCCTTTAACACAATGACAAAGTGGTAAAAATCTGATATTTAGGACCTAAAAATACTACCAATAGGAGTAGACCATGTTATAAATATATTACACACTCCCCCTTACCTTGAGCCTGACTCTTCTTGCCCTGACAACTTCCTCTTGCTCTATGCTAACACTCTCTTCAACCAAGCACTACAACCAATGGATAAATAACACACAAAAAGATACTATAAATTTATGGAACTCACCAAAGAAACATCTAATAGGGACTCCCCCTAAGATATCTGAGCCATTTCACCTTTTGATCATCTTCATATCTCCAAACACCATTAAGAATCAACACATGGGCTTACTAGCCTTCTCTCTCAAACCATCTCAAGGACCATAAATAGGACTTCATGTCACTCACAAAAATAGAAACATGCTCTAAAATAACCTTATAACTCTTCTTGAAATAAACATACCTTGATATTTTGGATAAACTGAGCAAAAAACACTCTTTTTCAAACTAGGCCTGTCTAGCTTCCTTATAACCCTACCTCGAACTTGTAGATCCCAAAAAATTTATTAGACACATATTAAAGACCTAAAACTCCATATCTATATCACACTCATATTCCCCCTTAATCACACTAATTTGAAACACTAATCTCATCCTCTAAAATGTACTTCACAAACCTACTAGCCAATTAACCCTCCATATTGACAAAAACTTGAGAACCACAATCCTTAAAATCTATATGAAGCTTTATTTCACCACCCATTTACCCCATTAAAGATATTAATAAGACTCAGACCTTAACTCATAAGGCAAACTACTTTTCTAGCATTTCCCAAACCCCTAGAAACTAAAAAACAAATAGGGTCAAAAACCTCCTTCTGGTCAATAAACACCTTTAAAAATTATTTCACACTTGGAGAGACCCATCAAAAACTTATAGACCAAAAAATTGATCCTTCACACCTTTGGGATCCTTGACTTCCTTTAACCAATTTTAGGCCTACTTGCTCTTAAGCTAAAAATGGAGAAAACTAAGAAACACTCAAGAATCTTTAATTGACACAATACATACCTTCAAATCATAAAAGCATATGGAGCACATCATAAATAAGTGTATAGACCTTTTTGAGCATCAAAATATTATTTACATTTTCATAAATCTCATTAAGTCACCTGGAACCACCCATTCTGGCTCTATACTATAGTTCCTTCACAAACCTTTGAAACATGCTCATAAATTTGTTGTTCCCCATTAACCAAAGACCTTATCTGATTGGAATTATCATATTGAGCACATAAAATTTCTTCTCCACTAAAATTATTCTCTTAATAATCATAGATAGAGACCTCCTCTACTCCACAATGCTCTACCATGGTTTAAAACCAAGATTTGCTCGCAACTCCTAATATTCCTTCTACTCCTTAGTCATTTGATACTTATAATTATTATTCTTCTTCTATGAACTATGAGAAAAAATTACTCATCCACTACAACATTCTCACTTTATTCTATGATTGGATTAATAATACATGGAGACAACACATATTCATTACATACCTTTTCATTTGAAGGATCCACCTTGTAGTTTGGAGCCTCATTACTAGTCACAAACAACTAATGTTCTTTGCATGATACATGATCAAAAATAGTAGGATATTCACTTGGATCCATAAATACTATTGTCACTTTTATTTTCACCCTTTGAGGATATGGAAAATCTCTCTTCATCTAAGTGGCACAATTGAAACACCTATAGGCTTGTTGGTAGCCTAAGGATGAGGTAAATCTCTAGATAGGGCTAGCTCCCTTGATGTACCACTTTAGATTGTAACTACACCTAAACTTTGAGTGGGGGGGTGGTGGGGGTGGTGGAAGGGAGAGAGATAACATAAATCAAACTATCCTAAGGGAGGTGATACATAAACTAGATTTATGACTTCCAACCAGTTGCATGTTAACACTTGAAACCAAGAGACTAACCAAACATACACTTCTCCAATCTATATCTTCTCACATCAATATTACATTATGAGGTTATGGATGAATGTTTAGGATAAGAGTACTATAAAAGAGGCCTTAAATGGAAGTAATTAATATACTAACTCACTAAACCTTGACACTTCCTAGAACACTTCATATGACCTACAAGAAGAAGCTTTCCGACTACAAATAGATGATACAATGAAACACTCATGCTAAGGAAACAAGAATTATCACTTATGAAAAATATAACATTCCAAATGAACACAATAATACCATTTATGGAAGCCAGTAAAAAATAATTAATTCTTATTTATCAAAAGGTATGTAAATTATTAGGGATTTTACATACTTAGGAGGAGCATAAGCTGCAATGCCCAAAATGGCTAGTTCTTATAGAACTTGAGACAGAGAGAGAGAGAGAGAAGAGAGAGAGAGAGAGAGAGAGAGAGAGAGAGGAGAGAGAGATGAGAGAGAAGAGAGAGGAGAGAGGAGAGAGAGAGAGAGAGAGAGAGAGAGAGAGAGAGAGAAGTCCAAGGGTCACAAGGACACTTTTAAAGCTAATAAAATTAGTTAATTATGGCATGATAGCAGGAAATGGGATGAAACCATGAAAGATTAGAAGGAACAAGTGGCTATCCAAGTCATCAAACTCCTACAAATT